>DF360192.1:34251-47004 GCA_000787875.1 Solanum virginianum | reverse complement strand
TATAAAATCGAACTGAACAGACCAATGCACGCCCCTAAAATAGGTTCCTTACCTACCACCACAAAATAACCTAACATCAACTTATATGGCAAAAGTTATGTAGCACAAACTGTTCTTTACTTGTTATACACCGACAATTTAAATATCTTTTATACATATATATATATATATATATATATATATATATATATATATATATATATATATATATATATATATCACTTTGAAAATAAGTAAAATTTCATATTAATAGACCAAATAATAAGACAAGTAACCTTGTATAACAAGTTACAGTACTAAAAAACGTAAACTTTTTTTCAGACGTTGATGATGAAAAAGCTATTAAAAACGTCATAAATATTTTTGACAAATCCAATTAGTATATACATAAAAATCATGAACCAAATGAATTCTTTCCAAGTGTATATATAGTGATACTTTCCTAAAGTACCAAGAACTTATGGTAGAAGAGTAGGAAGAGAAAGAGTTCAACCTTGTGAAAGCTTAAATAAATTATATATAAAGTTGTTGAAATACTTGAAAACAACAATTATTTGGCTTCTTTTGTTATCAACTTTCCTTGCGGTGGATTGTGCTACAACTAACATAATTATTTTACCATCAAATATGTGGTGCAGTGGATGAGACTGCTTTTTCCTTAATCAGAGATCTCGAGTTCGAGCTATAGGAACGGAAAAATCTTTGATACGGAGTGTATCTCCTCAAATAAGATCCTACACGACATGAATCTAGATATAGTCGAGCTATAATGTGGACATCAAACATCAGGTGAGAAATAAGAAAAAACATAATTATTTGTTATGCTTCCTTTTCTCATGCACGTATTACTATAAGCATAACATATATATATATATATGTTTGGTGCTTTTCGAATATAACGCTTTTCCTTTTTTAATCCCACTTCCTTTTGGGCGTTAAGAACTATCTATGTCATTAACTTTATCTTCTTCTAATTTATTTTTGACAAAATATATTTAAGTTATCCAAAAATATATATGTCACGCAAAATTGCTTTTGGGCCCCAAAGTATAAGACATTAATAGGTTGGTGCAGATTAAACATGCACGTAAATTAACTACCTACAAAGTGTCAATCCTAGTCAATTGAATATATACTATTGCAAGGCGTAATTTATTTGTGGTTGTTTTGAGTTATGCAAGTTTTAATGATACATGAATTAATTATGTAGACTTTAGTTATGTATATATTAATTATTCATGTTTTAGTTATTTCATTTTCTACTCTACATAAATAATATATAAATTATTTTGTGACTTATACATGATTTAGTTATGCAAAACTATATAAACTGACAACTACACACTGTATTCAATTGAATTATATAAATATAAAATATAATACTATTAATTTTAATAATTCACTTCTTAATGAGCTACCAAACCACCTCTTAACTTAGAAATCGTTTTGTTTTATCCTTTCCAAAGCAAATCAACTGAGGCAGAGATATTTTAACAATGAATTCTTGGGTAGACCTTTAAGATACTCTTCTTGTTAATTTTTATTTTTTTATTATACTAAAATATATTTTTATTTTTAGTTATTAATTACTTTTAATATATTAAAATAAAAATGTATTTATATTTTATTCTGAATATTAATTATTTATTTCTTCATGAGATCAAAACATTAATTAATGTGACTTTTATAATAAAATGTTTATATCAATTATTATTCTTCATGTGTATTGCTTAGATGCCAAGGAATTTTAGCGATTGTAGATGCATAGCCTATATATGCCAAGAAACTCTCCTATACAACTTTGATTTGATACGTTTCTTAATGCTTATCACTGTCATTTGATTATTCATCATTTCATAGTATATGTAATTTGTTGTTATTTTACCTAATTTCAGACACCAACATATATTGGAGTCAACGTAGTTTACCTACCTTAACAACCATTTTATCTTATTCCTTTCTAAGAACAATTTAAATTGTTATTTTGACTTATGATCTGACTTGAATATTGTTTATAGTGTTGGTTAATCTGTATTAGAAAATTGCATAGAATAAAATTTGGTAGAACATAACTTTTGTAAAATAAAAATTTTTATATAACAAACTTTGTGGAAGTAATAAACACAAAGTTTCTAGTAAGTTTTTAAAATAAAAAAATTAAACTAGTATTGAAAATAGAATATGTAACGAAGAACGGAAACAATGCTAAAATGAAAGAAAATATCCGAGTTCGTAAAATTCACTTTGTGTCCTCAAGGAACTTAATCTCCTCACTATATCTAAGGTTGTGGATTATTTTCTACCAGGATAAAACAGATATACTTATTTAAAAAGTAGTTGTACCTCAAACTTCAAACTCAAAAAGCAGTACCAAAATCACATAAAAACTCTACTTTGTTTGTAAGAAAATGTATGCAGAAGAAGAAGGAAATTCAATGATTAAAAATGAGAGAATACCCCTCTATTTATAGCAAACAAAGGGTTCTTATTGTGATTTATCAAAAATGTCACAACCACTTAAAAAAGACACAACCTTTTGAAAAGATCATAACCATGTGAAAAATGCACAAACTTTCGAAAAGGTCATAACTCTTTGAAAGAGCCAATGATCCTTTAGAAAAATCACAACTTTTTAGAAAAGTCACATCTCTTGGAAAAAAGTCACGACTCTTTATAAAAGTCACAATTTTTCAAAAAAGTCACAACTCTTCATTTTTGTTCATACCTTTAAAAATCCAAAAATCCCTCACATGAATGAAAATGACTATTTAAAAAAACATATGCATGAAAAAAACTATGTGATTCTTAAGGAAGGATTAATTGAATTTGGGATAAGTAGGTTTCCCTTTGAACTTTTCATAGTGAACATATATATCAAGTATACTTGGTCAATGGATAGATTTGATATCTTTGAACAGTCGAGCTTTGGTTTATACCTAGACAACATAAGTCACACAATTAACTCTTTAACTATTTTTTGTTGTCATTGGTTTATTTATTTTAGCCATGAACACTTCCTAGTTCATAAGTGAGTAGAAAACTGACCTTACTAGATTCTCGTTGAAGCAACTTACACTTCACGCTTACTAGGTGATTTCTAAATGTATTATGCTATTGATACACCATTTGATATACTTTGTATCTATCATGCCCCAAAAGATGGGAGGCGCAACCAGCACTCGATACCGTCATTGGTTGAGTTAGCCATTGGACATGCTAGCTAACTATAGACTAGGGGTCAAGAGATCGGGCAATATAACATCAAAGAAACTAAGCGTAGACCATTTAGGTCATGACTTGATGAACAATAAGTTCATATACACTAAGAAAGATAAATCAAAATTATAAAGTACTAGCTAGCCAACGAGGTTGCGACCAGAGAGGTACACACACACACATACATATATACCCTCTAAGAGTGTCACTAGCACTGCCGAGATAAGGCCTCGACTATACCAACTATACAACAAAAAGTAGACATCTTGTGAAAGCTCCTGGAAGAGGTGGAGCTTACCAACTCACGGCTGAACTAAAATCCTAGTAGAGAGATCGATTAGAATCCCTGCCTAAACCTACACGCACGAAATAAAATGAAGTGTCCCCAGTAAATGGGACATCAGTACAAATAAAAATGTACTGGTATGTAAGTCAAAAAGAAAAATCACAAATATTTGTAGTTTTTAAAGATACCACCTGTAACCAAAACTCAAATAACTTTCATGGCCAATACTCGACCTCTTAGTGATCAAATGTACATGGTATGCTTGAGTAATCACATGTCGTGAATACATATATATAGATGCAAATACATGACATACTTAACCAAATTCTAGCAATGGTGGTCCTTTCTGATAGCTAATCGGCATCATATTTGCAACTTGTGGCCATCTGTATAATATACACATATATAGTAATTTGAGCAAATGGGCCCCTTACTTTCGATTATAACTCGAATTTTATGCATAACATACCATGTATAATATGAATATTAAATGCACATAGTAGGCCTTAACAAGAATTTAGCCAATCTTGGCTCATTGCTACTCTTATTCCCATAACGTCATAATCATTATCGTAGCATATAAAGATGACTCGTGTAATCTTATATGTCTTTTGAATAAGTTTGAAAACTTAGCTCAATATTTAGAATGATGTCTTAACTCCAAAAATATTCATAAGGTGCTTCACATAATGCTTATACTTGGTTCCTTGCAATTAAGAAATGAAAGTATTAAAAAAAATTAAGTGTCTTAGTAGTTTAAACAAGAGCATTATAATTGAGATTATTGAAAACCAATGTGTTACTTTTTAAGTTCTTCCAATACAATTGTAGTGCCGAAGGAGGGCTTATTACGACTATTAAATTCTCCTCATAATCTTCCTTTTTTTTAGTGATACCACCCAAAAAAGAGTAACACCTCAAATACATGGACAGGTAGTCAGGAAAGTCAATAAATTGAAATGTAGATACTGAATGTCCAGTTTAATCGAACGAATGAGATATCAATCTAATATCATCATGAAAATAATCCAGTTGCATTCCTAATTTCTTTTACAAAAGTTTTTATAAAAGGAGGGATGAAGTTTAGCCTCAAAATGCCTCTCCAACGAACATCTGGATGTCCAAAGTTTCTTCATGAAAATTATTCCTTAGGTCCTAAGCTTTGCCACCACTATATATACGTAGCTTATACATACCTATAAGCAGTCCATAATTGAGCATACATCGGAAAATTTTTCATATAGCCTTAACGCAATGAAACGTCCATAGAACTTTATAAAAATGATCATAAAAGAGCCCTAAGATTATTATATGAACAAATTAGTTGTAAAGCTAAGATATCCGACAAGAATACCAATTTTTGACCTTCCAAAAATAGGTCCAAACACACTAATAAGAGGGAAAATAATTGTAAAGTGTAAAATACATATTTCTAGGCATGGGGATGAACTTTAACAATAAAAATCATGAAAAATATACCTAAATTGCTCAAGCATATCATAGGAACCCTCTCTTCAGTTCCTTCACTGTTTTAGGAACATAAATGAAATGTCTAGGGTCTTAAAATGTTGAGTTTTTTGACTTATAAGTTTCCTTGACCCGACCTAGTTTGCGACCCGGGTTCTTGCTCGAAGTCCAAGATAAAACAGTTATAACTTTTTACTCCGAAGTCATTTTGATGCGCGAATTTATGTGTTGCAATCTAGACTGGTAGACCTTTGAGTTGATAGGCCATGGATCCTTTAACTTCTTATATTTTGGGAGATATAGTTCGAGACATTTTACTCAAAGTTAAGAAATATTTCTTAAAGAAGCTTACGGTAACTTTGGTTAACCTTTGTCTCGCAACTTTCTTAAATCCAAAACATAACATATGACTATTATGATATTAAAATACTTCTTAACACTCCATTATTAGCAAATTATACACTCTTGGTCACATCCGAAAGGTAAAACTTAATTTAAATCTTTCGAAAGGGTGGGGTGCTACTCAGGCCTTTTTTTAACCCCGAATATGTGTTTAAGGGATTCCTTTGACCTAAAACTTTAACTCCTTGATTTTAACACCAATTTGTAGTCTTGTTATCCTTAGTTTCTATACAAAATCATATATGCCTTATATAACTATCGGAACCCAAGCCTAGGGCCTAGATGTGACTGGCGAATGGAGAACCCAAAGGAACCTGAAACAAGCCTCATAGCATATCATTACACATCCTTGGTCGCGAAAGCAATTAAAATGACAATGAGAAATAAGCATAAATAAGTGAATCGGGACTAAGGGTAAACTCCTATATCATAACATCAACAACAAGAGAGTCAAGGCTCATAGCCTAGATACATAACATGTCCAACAACATCTCTACTACATAGATAAGAGCGGGGGTCAAGACTAGCAACCGGCCTTTACCCTCATAGTCAATACATAACCAAAAGAAAGATAGTCTTAATACATAGCAAAAGATCATAAGCAACATCCCCAAAATGGAGGACTCACCAACAAGTTTGTAGGATAATCAAACTAGCCACGTGGCACCTATCTTAGGCTCAACCTGCCTTTCTTACCAAAATAGACCACACCCTTCATGGATGACACCTTGAAATAGACCCAATCATCAACCTTGAATTCAAGCCCCCTTTTCCGCCACGTGGAGGAGGAGGATGATCAACCAGCGCTCTAGTTCCTACATGGTGACATCATGTAAGCATAAAGTATGAGTTAGTACGTTTGAATGTACGAAGTATGTAGGATGCAATATAACAAGAGATAGGCATCATAGTCAAAATGCATAGAGATAAATAATAGCTAGCATAGTAATAATATGACATGTAGGATTAATGCTTAAGTAAAACATACTTACTTAGGACATAACATATGTATAAGAAGAGACCATTAAACTATTGGTGGATCATCATACCCTATCACCCTTGGTGATTGAGGTACAAACCCCATCAATAGGTTGGTGGATCCTCGCACCCTACCACCCATGGTGTTGGAGTACAAACCACCCGATAGGTTGATGGATTGTCGCACCCCACCACCCGTAGTGTCAGAGTACAAACCCTCTGATAGATTGATGGGTATAAATTCCCAACAAGGTTGATATATAGTCGCACCCTACCACTCGTGGTACCGGAGTACAAACCCCTCGATAGGTTATCAAGGTATGAACCCCTTGACAAGGCTACCCAACGCGCAACCCCCGAGTAGGGCATGGTCACATTCCAACACTATATAGAGAATACCATATATATACATTCATTTCATCATTATTTCATCATCATATCATCATCATATAGTCGTTCAACTCATAAGACATAAATTAGACCTTCAATTTCTCAAGAAATCATAAGCGGATATTTTATCAAACACTTAGAGGGTGTGTAGTGCTAGTGTAAAACCATGCAATTCAAGAGTGTTATCATGCTAGAAAATCCAATGTAAAACCATCAATAGATACTTGGTAACACCCTCAAGCAATATACATTGAAGCCCTTCATCAAATCTTAAAATAGAGCTTGGTTTCATAGCTCAAACAATAGTAAAACAGTCACAATTTCATAAACCCCAACATAGTATGCAGTGATTTTCATAATAAATAAGACCCATGAGTAAATCATCTTTAAATCATGAAAATTTAAGTAAAAGGAAGTTTGGGTATTATGGGTGAAAGAAAGGAAGTTTGGGTATCATGGGTGAAAGGAACCCATGAAAGAAACCCACATACCTTAGCTTTGGAGATGAATTTGATGAGGATTGGAGATAGACACTTGAAGCTTGAGTGCAATCCTTAAGATCCGGAGAGACATGAGTTTAGGAGTAAAATATTTGGCTAGGTATAGGTATTTTCAAGTTTGGGAACACTTAGGACCAAGACTTGAAAGTTTTGGACCGAAGTAAAAAATCTGTACTAGTTTTAACACTAGTGCGCATCACGGGAGGGGCGCGTAAACCCCACTGGAAATTGCATTTTTAAAAAATCAAAATTGCTAATTGTTTACTCTTAAATTGGGATTAGACCCATTTTTCACTCAAAATGACCCCCTGAACAAGAATATGAAGTCGGATTTTCGATAGCGCATACAAATTTTGGATATATGAAAATTATGATTCTGGGTACTTTCGAGGCACATTTTCGGGCACTTTTTGGGATCGTTACAATATCTCCCCCTTGAGAATATTCGTCCCCGAATGTCAAAGAGACGTATATGAGAGACACAAAAATGACAATTTTAGCCCACATAGTGATGCAACAATGCACTTAAACATCATTTTAAAAATCTTATCATAAGTGTAAAATCATCATGAACTTGTTAATTTAAATATGAATTTGAATCAGAACCTCTTCATATGTCAAATTATCTTCAACCACACCCACAATATCAAGAGGCACAATAGTATTCGGATCACCCACATATTTCCTCAACATAAACACATAAAACACCAGATGAACCGAATTCATTTCCCTAGGCAATTCCAACTCATAAGCTACCTTGTCAACCTTTCTTATCACCCTATAAGGACTCACCTATCTTAGGCTCAACCTGCCTTTCTTACCAAAATAGACCACACCCTTCATGGATGACACCTTGAAATAGACCCAATCATCAACCTTGAATTCAAGCCCCCTTTTCCTTACATCAGCGTAAGACTTTTAATGACTTTGGGCCATCTTCAATCTTTCTCTAATTATCTTAACCTTCTCAAGAGCCTCTATAACCAGATTTGGTCCTATGAAGGTCACCTCACCAACCTCAAACCACCCTACCGGTGATCTACAACGTCTACCATAGAGAGCCTCAAAAGGAGTCATACCGATGCTAGAATGATAGCTATTGTTGTAGGCAAACTCAATCAACGGAAGATGATCGTCCCAACTACCTTTAAGCTCGAACACATATTCTCTAAGCATATCCTCAAGGGTTTAGATGGTCCTTTTGTCTTGGCCATCCGTTTGAGGGTGGAAGGCCATAGAAAGCTTAACTCTAGTACCAAGACTCCTTTGGAAGGACCTCCAAAAATGTAAGGTAAATTGAGCACCACGATTCGATATGATGGATAAGGGAATCTCATATAACCTCACCAAGTCATGGATGTATAACCTTGCATAATCTTCAGGCCCATATGTGGTCTTAGCGGGTAGGAAGTGAGCTGATTTTGTCCTCCTATTAACCACAACTCAAATGGAATCAAAATCTTTTCTAGTCTTGGAGAACCCCCCCTCCTCCCCCACAAAGTCCATATTAATCACCTCCCACTACCAAGTAGTAATCTCTATATCTAGGGTTAGGCGACACGGCCTTTGATGTTTGGCTTTAAATTATTGACAGTTATGGCAACCGAAAACGAATTTGGCAATGTCTCTTTTCATGTCTCCCCACTAATACACCTCTCTCAAATCTCTATACATTTTGGTGGAACTGAGGTGGAAAGAATAAGAAGATTTATGGGCCTCATAAAGGATCTTTTCTATCAAGCCATCAACACATGGTACATACAACCTACCTTGGTACCTAAGGGCACCATCTCCCCCTTGGGAGAAAACCTCCACCTTGCCCTCCTTCATCAAGACCTTCAATTCTAATAAGGAGGATCAAAATCTTGTTTTGCCATCACCTCATCAACCAAAAAAGTCTTAGAACCATCCACAACAACAACATCACTGTTACCAACCTTCTCCAATCTAACCCCCAATCTAGCCAACTGATGCACTTCCCTAGCCATCTCCTTATCATCACTCTCAACATGAGCTAGGCTACCCATAGACACCCTACTCAAGGCATCTGCCACCACATTTGCCTTACCTGAATCATAATGCACACTCATATCATAATCCGTAAGAAGTTCTAGCTACTCTACTCAAGGCATCTGCCACCACATTTGTCTTATCGGGATGGTAATGCACACCCATATCATAGTGCTTAAGGAGTTCTAGCCACCTTTTTGGTCTCAAGTTGAGATCTTTTTGAGTGAAGACATATTAGAGGCTCTTATGATCAGTGAACATATCAACATGCACCCTATATAAATAATGTTGCCAAATTTTTAAAGCAAATACTACGGCGACTAATTCAAGATCATGAGCAGGGTAGTTCTTTTCATGCACTTTGAGTTGCCTAGAAGCATAGGCTATCACCTTACCATTTTTCATTAGCACACAAACCAAACCAACTCTAGAAGTATCACAATACACCACAAATCTCTCAACCCATCCGGTAGTGACAATATAGGAGAGGACACAAGCTTATTTTTCAAGCTTTGGAAGCTCTTCTCACATTCATCGGTCCACACAAACTTAGCCTTCTTTTGAGTTAATTTTTTCATAGGGGAAGCAGTAGCAAAGAACCTATTCACAAACCTTCGATAATAGCTCGCTAAGCCCAAGAAGCTCCTGATGTCCAACGGGATCAATAGTCTAGGCCAATTTTTAATCACATCAAATTTTTTAGGATCCACCTTAATACCATCCTCTGACACCACATGTCCTAAGAAGGCAACCTCCCTCAATCAAAATTCACATTTTTCATATTTAGCATATAATTTCTCCTCCCTCAATCTTTGCAACACAATTGTCAAATGAGCCCTATGCTCCTCCTCACCACGCGAATAGATCAAAATATCATCAATGAATATAACAATAAATGAATCAAAGTAGGGTTTGAAAATCCTATTCATAAGGTCCATGAAAATGGTCGGTGCATTGGTCAACCCTAAAGATATCACAACAAACTCATAATGTTCATATCTAGTCTGGAAGGCCATCTTGGGAATATGACACTCCCTCACCTTCACTTGATGAAACCCGGATCGAAGATAAATCTTAGAGAAATGGCTACCCCCCGCAATTGGTCAAAAAAATTATCAATCCTAGGAAGAAGATATCTATTCTTAATGGTGACCCTATTGACTTGCCGGTAGTCAATACACATCCTAAGGGACCTATCCTTCTTTTTCACAAACAACACCGGTGCACCCCAAGGTGATTAGGCCTAATAAACCCCTTCTCCAATAAGTCCCTCAATTGCTCCTTCAACTCTTTCAATTTCATCGGGGCCATACGGTAAGGGAAAATAGAAATGGGTTGAGTATCAGGGAAGAGGTCTATGCTAAAGTCTATTTCCCTTTAGGAAGGAACACTAGGAAGGTCATTTGAGAAGACATCAAGAAACTCATTTACAATCGGAACCAACTCTATGGGAAGGACTTTAGATTCCACATCCCTAACCCTCACAAGATGGTAAAGATACCCCTTAGAGATCAACCTACGGGCTTTAATGCAAGAGATGAATCTACCCTTGACCACCACATCTTAACTCTCCCACTCAAGGACAGGTTTATTTGGAAATTAAAATTTAACCCTATGGGTTTTACAATTAATAGAAGCATAGTATGCACGCAACCAATCCATCCTAAGAATAATATCAAAATCAATCATGTCTAGTTCAACAAGATCGCAAGGAAATATTTTATGCAAGATACAAATAGGACAACTTCTATAAACTTTTCTAGCAACAATAGATACACTAATAAGAGTAGACACCTCATATGAATCATGCAACAACTTGGGGTCAGCATAAAACTTTTTGGCAACACAGGTAACAAAAGAAAGAGTGGCATTCGGATAAATTAATGCATACACATCAAAGTCAAAGATTTTCAATATACCAGTAATGACATTAGGGACCTCATCCACCCTTTGCCTCTCATGCAAAGCATAAAATCGATTGTGTCTTAGGGCACCATCTTGTTGGCCACCTCTCCTCAAAGAAACTGCATTAGCACCTTGTGGACGAACCTTTTTGCCCTTGTTGCAATTTCAAGGGCAATCCACCTTTTTGTGACCCATTTTCCCACAATCAAAGCATGCGTTAGTATCTCTCAAGCATAGGTCATTATGACCCTTACCACACCTAGGACACACCTCATTAGGAACCACAACACCAACACCTCGGGTCCTTAGGAGGTCATTGGCAAATCCTCTATTAGAAGCATGAGAGGACCCTTGGCCTTGGTGGATCCGACCACCCTTTTGGAACTTACCCTCGAAACGGGCCCTCTTAGCCTCACAACCCCTCCTCTTTCTTAATTTCTCCTCTTCCATTTGTGAGGTCATCAAACGTCATAAGTCCATATCACTAATCAACATAGTGGATCGACACTCCTCACTAACCAAGTCGGACACACCCATCACAAATTTGTTCATTCTAGATCTTGAGTTGGGCACCAAATGTGGAGCATATTTCCAAAGTTAGTTGAACTTGAGGGCATACTCCCTTACACTCATTCACTCTTCTCTCAAGTTCATAAATTTCACCAACTTAACTTCCCTAAGTTCAAGGGGGAAGAACCGATTAAGGAAGGCTACCTTGAACTCCTCCCAAAGCACCACATAGTTGACTCCCTTCTTTTTCTTCCATTGGTTGTACCATATTTTAGCTACTTATTTGAGTTGGTAGGCTGCCAACTATGCTTTACCCTACGACCTCACACCTATGATAGACAAAATCTTCTAAACCTTATCAATGAATTCTTGAGGGTCCTCACTCACCCTTGACCCATGAAATTCTGGGGGATTCATTTTCATGAAGTCTCTCACCCAAAAGGCTGATGTAGGAGCATGAGGGGCTTGGGCTCCTTGATTGGCTTGATTAGCCACCACTTGTGCAAGCAAGGTGAGAGCATCCCAAAAGGCTGATGTAGGAGCATGAGGGCCTTGGGCTCCTTGATTGGCTTGATTAGCCACCACTTGTGCAAGCAAGGTGAGAGCATCCCTAATTTCTCCATCGGCCGGTTGCTCCTCGGGCGTGTGGGCTTGTCTTCCTCTTGTGTTAGGCATGATCTAACATAGCAAAGAATAATTGTTAGGGGAGGAAAGCTTACTTCAACTTCAACTCTATAGCACGACTTAGAATATAAAGAAGGGAAATATTTCCTAAAATGTCTCATAGCCTCCTACTCATAGTTGTGGTGCACAATACAACCATGAATAAGACTCTAATTAACGCGGTGTGTTAGACTCCATGGATCTAACAACCTAGTGCTCTAATAGCATCTTTGTCACGATCCAAGCCTAGAGCCTAAATATGACCGGCGAATGGGAAATCCGAAGGAACCCTAAACAAGCGAGGACTCACCAACAAGCTTGTAGGACAATTGAACTAGCCACGTGGAGGAGGATGATCAAGTTGTACTTCGGTTCCTACATGGTGATATCATGTAGGCATAGAGTATATGTTAGTACGTTTGAATC
>DF360192.1:5109-34212 GCA_000787875.1 Solanum virginianum | reverse complement strand
GTTGGGGTGATATCATGTAGGCATAGAGTATATGTTAGTACGTTTGAATGTACTAAGTATGTAGGATGCAATGCAACAAGAGATAGGCTTCATCGTCAAAATGCATAGAGATAAACAATAGCTAGCATAGTAATAATATGACATGTATGATTAATGCTTAAGTAAAATATGCTTGCTTAGGACATAACATATGTGTAAGAAGAGACCGTTAAACTATTAGTGGATCGTCATACCCTACCACCATTAACGATTGAGGTACGAACCCCGTTAATAGGTTGGTGGATCCTTGCACCCTATCACCTGTGGTGCCAGAGTACAAACCCTCTAATAGGTTAGTGGATCGTCGCACCCTACCACCCGTGATGCCGAAGTACATACCCCCGATAGGTTGATGGCTATAAACCCCCAACAAGGTTGATGGATAGTCGCACCCTTCCGCCCGTGGTACCGGAGTACAAACCCCTCGATAGGTTATCAAAGTAGGAACCCCTTGACAAGGTTACCCGATATGCAACCCCCGAGTAGGGCATGGTCACATTCTAACACTATATAGAGAATACCATATACATATATCCATTTTATCATCATATAGTCATTCAACTCATAAGACATATATTGGACCTTCAATTTCTCAAGAAATCATAATCAGATATTTTATCAAATACTTAGAGGGTGTGTAGTGCTAGTGTGAAATCATGCAATTCAAGAGTGTTATCATGCTAGAAAATCCAATGTGAAACCATCAATAGATACTTGGTAACACCCTCAAGCAATATACATCAAAATCTTTCATCAGATCTTACAATAGGGTTTGGTTTCATAGCTCAAAACATAGTAAAATAGTCATAGTTTCATAAACCCCAATATAATGTGTAGTGATTTTCATAATAATTAAGGTCTATGAGTAAATCATCTTTAAATCATTGAAATTTAAGTAAAAAGAAGCTTGGGTATCATGGGTGAAATGAACCCATGAATGAAACCTACATACCTTAACTTTGGAGATGAACTTGACGAAGATTGGAGATGAAGACGTGAAGCTTGAGTGCAATCCCTAAGAATCTGGAAATGGTTTTGAGACTTGAGTTCAGGAGCAAAATATTTGGCTAAGTGTTTAAATGAGTATTTGGGAATGCTTAGAATTATATGAGGGTAAAAAATGGTTAAGTATAGGTATTTTCACATTTGAGGACACTTAGGCCCAAGACTTAAAAGTCTTGGATCGAAGTCAAAAAATCTAGACCAATTTTAACACTGGTGCGCGTCGCGAAAGGATGCGTAAACCTCACTGGAAATTGCATTCTTAGAAAATTGAAATTGCTAATTGTTTGCTCTTAAAATCGAGGTTCGACCCACTTTCCACTCAAAATGACCCCCTAAACAATAATATGAAGTTGAATTTTTGATATCGCATACGAATTTTGAGGTATATGAAAATTACGATTCTGGGCACTTCAGAAGCACAGCTTCGGTTAGTTTTTAGGGTCATTATACATATCGAATCAATTTGGCATTTCGCAGATTGAGCATGATCATCACCTAAAGTAGTAGTGACCCTAAGTTTGAAATTTATACAAAAAGGCAATGATCTATTTTACCATAGAATCAGCTTGGCGATTCGCCAAGTATAATACGCGATCTAATTGACCTATCTAATCTGGATATTTTTCATATGATTAAATATTGTGCTTGATTGTTTTTCAATGCTTTCTCATAAGTGTTTGGAGATCACTATGGTGTAGGAATGTGCAAACCCAGGGAATAGGTCACGCATGGTGGGTCGAGCAGCTAGGGGATTGTTATAGCTCCCGATAGAGAAGAAAGACGAGCCCAGTAGCCTAAAAAAAGAAGTGCAAGTCAAGGGAAAAAGAAAAATGGCTAAGTAACAAGAATCCACCAGCAATGAGGATGTATAACTCAACTTAACTTAGACCAGCTCAGAGAAGAAGAGACCTCAACCTTCTAAAAATCCTATATCAGAGCCTAGTCCAATAAGAGACTAGAGTGAAGGCAGGCTGAAGGCCGGTCATGATCCTCTACTCCAGAAATCCCAAAGGATTTGAAAAGTAACAGCCCCAATACACCTAAATAGACTCAGAGAAGTGGGAAAATGGACAAGTCCAGAACAAAAATAATTGTCCACTGATGGGGTAATTGATAGAGATCCAGAGGTTTGTGAAACTCTTAAATTCCATAATTTCTAGTTGTTCACCGAAACTCAGTATCCATATGTGCCTACCCTGGTCCAAGAATTTTATGAGGCCTATGTCAAGGCTATTCCATAGAATAAAAGTAGAGTCAAATCCTCACTCAAGCCCTATAATGCTGTGGAGTTTTTGGGCATGCAGGTCTCATACAGTCAAACTAAAATCAATGATATCCTAGGATGTGTGAACAGGAATAAAAATGAAAATAGATAACATGCTAAAAGTTAAAATATTTGATGTCATAAAGGCGTAGTTAGCACTAATTATTGGTATTCCAGCTCCCTTATGGTTAGAAGAGGGAGTCATCATTGAAAATTTAGAATAAATATTTCACCAAGGTTTTGGTTTTGATTTATCAGTAGTAACTTAGTGTTGTCACAAAATAAATTTATGTTTTACCCGATTAAATCTGCACTGGTTGCGAGTATCATGGATCGCAAGAGGCTAAATCTTGGTGCTATTATTGCTTTGGAAATCCTTATGGGGGCAAAGTAATTTTAGACCTCTTTACTTTTTCGAAGTCTCATCACTGCGCTGTGTAGAAAAGGTAGAGTTCCATGAATAAAAAGCCTAATGTAGTGGTGACTCCATTGGCATCCACTGACATTAGGAGGATCGAGGCTAAGTATTTGAGAGATAAAGCGGATAGAGCCAGAAAGAAATAATCTAACAAAATGCAAGTTGTTGATGTTAAGGCTCTTCAGACTGGCGCTGTAGAGCTAGGCACTGATGTAGGTATATATTCTTCTTCCCCTACTATACATTCCTCTACTGCTCCTATTCCTTCCATAGAGATGGAGGCTACAGATGATCAACTCTAACTCACTAGGGCCACCATTTTCACATTTGGCCACCTGGCTAAAGTCGCTTATCTTTGAGCCACATAAGATGAGTCATCTATAGGCATATTAGTTAAGAAAACCATATCCAAGGCTTTAAACCTTATGTTGAGGCTAAAGCAAAGCAGAGTGAGCTAAATGAGGCTTACAAGTTGAGGATGGATAGGCTTAAATCCATGATTGATGACCATAGAAAAGAGTTGGCCAGCCTAAGGGATAGAGTGTTAGCTATTGAGAAAGCAGGTGGTGGTACTACAGATAAATCAGCTTTGAAAGCTGATATAAATAAATTAACGAAGGAGCTGACCGCCCTCTAGTCCACTAACTTGAGCACATTTTGTGATGGGCTGGAAGATCCATCACTCAATGTGGATGCGTTCTACGATCCCAAATGAGAGGCCGAATGTAGAGGTTGTGGTGATGATAGTGAAAAGAACCAGGAGGTAAGTAGCCTGAAGACTGATGAGGAGACGTTGAGAGTGAAGCAAAGCTAAGAGGACCAGGAGGAGATAGATGTAGTGGAGAATGAGGTGGTGGATGCAGTGCTTGGTACTTCTATTCTAGATCAGTCCATGATTGGCATATCTGGTGTAAGTGTGCTTGAACCTGCTAGTCTCAACCTTTATCTTGAGAGCACACCAACAGAA
This sequence comes from Solanum virginianum, assembly GCA_000787875.1. NCBI lineage: Eukaryota > Viridiplantae > Streptophyta > Magnoliopsida > Solanales > Solanaceae > Solanum > Solanum virginianum. The sequence goes on along the minus strand of DF360192.1, from coordinate 30,519 downwards.
GAGGGTATTGATGCCTCTATGATGTCCTTTTTAGGTCCACCACCACCACAATCAGATTGACCTAACAGGGGGATTCTCGTACTCACTACTTTCTCTTATGCTTACTCTTTATTGTCCCTTGCATATTGAGGACAATGTTTATTTTGTTAGGAGGGGGTGAGCTTGAGTAATTCCCTCTCTTATAGATATTTTTACTATTGATGACACAATGATGATGTTTTATTTTGATAAATGGTGTTATGGATAGATATTTAGACAATTTTTTACTTTTTGGGTAGTATATAAATTTTAATTATGGTTGTAATAGAGTAATGTTTATTTTTTGTTATTTCTTTCGTTTTTCTTATTGAATGGATGAATAATTGCAGATTTTTTAGGCAAACCCCGTGCATAGATGAAAAGCATGCGAATGTAATACTATGTCTCTAGTACTTAGATGTCTGAGCATTGATGATCCATAACTTTGATTCGGATAGTGTCATAGACGAGGAGCATGTACTCACTAATTAGTCCTTTCTTTATAAATAAAATCCTGAATTGATTTGAGGAATCTTGAGTTAACTATGTGAGAAATTGATCTTGGATATGCAATGATCGAAAAATTGCAAGTGTGTTGCCATTGTTTGAATGCAAATACATTTTGCCAATGTGGGATTAGTTATCTTGTTGAAATGCTTGTATTACATTATCTGGAACTTGCCTGGTTTGTCTTGAGAAGTAACTTGGTTAATTCTAGATTAGGAGAGAATCTTAGGCCTTCTTTGGTTCCATTAGTCCAATTTGACCATACTGACATCCGTTGGTGATGAATTGAATCCATAGTGAACCCCTTTTGAGCCTTGATCCCTTCTTTGGCAACCTTGTAACTTTGACTCATGTTTATGAAAGACAAGTCCTTTTTGTTCCTTTCCGCTCCTGTATTGAGCTTGAAAGTAGAGAAATGGCTAAAGGCTAAGTTGGGGGTGTTAGTAGGAAAAGGAAGAGTCTCCCATGAAAGAATCAGAAAAAGAAGGGTAAGAATGAAAGAAACATGTCGTGGAGTCCTAGAAGAAAACTGAAAAGAAAAAGTGTGATATAAAAATTTGAAATTGAGGATCCTCAAAGAGAAAGAGAGAGAGAGAGAGAGAGAGAGAGAGAGAGAGAGAGAATTTCTTATTGTGAAAGAAAATACAAAAAGGAGATACTTAGGATAATGAATCAAAAACAAAAAAGATGTCAACAATGAGATGAATGAAAAGGGAACAAAAAGAACCTTTGTGCTTGAAAAGAACATGTAGAGTTTAAGGAGGGATGAGCCACTATCGACCTTATTCTATCCTACCTAAGCTTTTCCATACATAACAGTCCTAGAAAAGTCCTTTGGGATCATAGTACAGAAGATAGTCAAATGAACTCTGATTGAGAATAAGGGCAAGCCTATGGGTTGAAGCTTACATGTTATTTCTCATCTGGGAGAGTGAGAGTTAAAGAGATCCTCTATAAAGCAACAGCACAATCTTGAGTGGTCAAGATCTTCTTTGGTGTAAGGCCAAATGGTGATGTTTTGGGAATTGATTAGAAGCTACATCAGCAATTGTGAGCATAGACATATTATGATTACTCCTTAATCATGTTTTGAAGCTTCAAGGTCACATAAGTGGTTTGTGGAAGTTCAAGAAAGGATGAAAAAGGTGCAAATATATTTTGGTGCTCCTTGTGGCCCTATTTGTAAGATCTAATTTGGATAGATTGATGTTTGATTTGCTTGAGGGCAAGCAATGGCTTAAGTTTGAGGTGTTGATGAGTCCATATTTTGGACTCATTTGGGGTTAAATTACAAGGAAACATTGCCCTTAGTGAGCTAATAATTCCAACTACTAACAAATATGCATGTGCTATAACAATAAATGGAGTTAAAAGTGCACAAAAGAATAAGACTTGGTGGAATCTTGGAAAGTGAGCAAAAGTGCTGAAACGAGGTGAAAAGTGGTGTCGTCGACATCCTTGACGATCCATCGAAATCTCATAGAGATCACTCAACTATGCAGCAACCAAGATTCTAGGTCAAGTCAAGAGTGTAGTCAGAATCAATGTCGCATAGCATACTCAATGATACGCCAAAGTGCACAAGTGATTGCCTAAAGTTACAGCACCCAAAACCCCAAAACACTGACAAAAAGGCGATATGAAGAATAGTTTGGCATATCACCAAATTGGAAAAGTGGAGCAAAGAGTCATCACCTAATGTTGCAGTGGAAGAAACCTTATGAAGATGCATAGGGAAGAGGTTAAGTGCACATTTGGCACATTGTCGGAGTGCTCGGTGGTGGTCAGCCTTGATCGTCGAATAACATTTCGCAGCATAAACTTTCACATATGTACTCAAAGTATATAAGCAATTTAGAAAGTACATTGTACATCATATGTTCATTCTATGTTAAAACAATTAGTCTATAGTAGTAGTAGTACATAGAACTTTTCTTTAGAGTATAAGGGAGGTTAGGATTTTAAAGCTTTTGAGCATCAAATTGGAGAAGATTGGCTAGTGATAATTAATTGATTTATACTCAATCTTGTTACCCATGACTTCTACTATTGTGTGGGATATTCAATCTTTATTTCTAAGATGTGTGGCTGCAACTCCCATGTTGGGGGTGTGCTTTTGATATGGGTCTTTACTTTACTTATTGGGTCTGTGATATCTTGACTTATCTATAATTCATTTGAGTGATTTTATATCTGATCCTTAGTTTAATGTATAAGTTTTAAGGTTGCAAACTTGGGGTTTCATTTTAGATCTCTAATTGTTACCTTAGCTAGAACTATTGGAGTATGGAATGAATATAATGGCCAGAAACTTATGGGGTTTTAGTTAACATCCACATTCATGGCTTCAATGGCCAAGGTAGTAGGGGTTTTGCTATGACTTCTTAGGCCAAGCATGTCCTTGGTGGTCTACATGTGATAATTTACTGAATCATATGAATCATCCATATATCATACGTTATTTGGGTTACAAGGAACCTAACCTATTCACTCAATATTAACTCATGTAATCAAGTATCTAGACCCATTTGATAGATTAATTCCCATATCGCACATCCCCAACATCTTCCTTTAATAGTTGTTCAATGCTTCAATTAGAACTTGTTAGATAAACTCTAATTTGATTATTATAACCCTAGATCCTACAATTACTTAGTCCAGCGAGTCACTTCTGCCTTGAATAACGATTCCCTGTGGGATCAATACCAACCTCTAAAGTTGGGCTATTATGCTGATATCGATCGCCTTTTCTGCCTTTGAGTAGTCGGGTTAAGCAACGTCAACTTGCAATAAGGTAATAAACCATCTTCATGTATACTTGGGCTTAAATGCCAAATAATTATTCAAAACATGATTACATGCATAGGAATAGCTCATTCATAAACTGTACATGTGTATGCACACCCATAAGTGCTTAAAGCCATATCATAGTCATCATTGTGATCACAATCATCTCTCCTAGAAATCATAATCATATCCATAATTGGTAGTCAAATTCGTTACTTGATAAAAAGCATTGTTCTTGCATGCTCATGACATGATGAATAAGAGTAATGCATGGATACTTGAAATTCATACTTAAAACATAATAATAAGGTAGAAACATGCATAATCCATGAAGAAATAAACAATTGTATCGTAATTGAAACTACCCTGCATAAAATCATATTTTAAAGGGTCATACAAGTTTATAATACATGGAAACCATGCAAATCATTGTAATAAGAAGTAATTCATTCTTAAACTATCATTTAATAATGACCCATATCATAATTCCATCAATTTAAAGTCAAAACATAAAATCCATACTTAGATTATAATTAAAGTTCATGAAAAAGATGAGGTAGCATTCGGGCTCCAAGGTTGAATTGAAACCACGGATGAATCCATATGTACCTTTCTTAGGAAGATTAATTTGAGAAGGAATCAACTTAGTCTTGAAACCCCAATTGAACCTAGCTTGAATCTTGTGTGAAGACTTGGAGAGTGTTTTTGAGAGTTTTAATTTTAGAGACTAAGTGTTAGACTTAAATGAAATGTTATCAAATACATAGGGGTTGATTTAAAATGATATTATAGTCATAGAAGGTCAAAAATGCACTTAGAGTTGGGGAAAAATACCAAAAAGACCTTAATGAAACAAGCCTTAAATGTTGATATCACTGCCCGTGAACCTTTTTATGGTCTGTGAAAGTGACCCTGCACTAACAAGTTTTACAAAAGTTGGTGTAACATCTTGCTCTAAACTTGAAAATATGTGAAATAGGATGCTTTAGAAATATAATTCAAAGAGTTCTAATTTAGTAGGTCATAGGCCAATTAATTATTTTTGTGCAAGAATATATGATCATTTGAATTTGACCCTTATACTAGTTCATGTGAAAAGCATAGCCAATGTAATTCTGTTGGACTTGGATTGGTGTAAAAGATCTCTAAAGACCCTAAACCATATACCTAAGCTTTGATTGGAGGTTGGAAAGTGATTTTATCTTGAGCTTGAAGGTTCCTTGGATATCCTTTGACTGGAGCTTCAAAGGAGGATTCAAAAGGTATTTTGAGTTAGTGAATGAGAGACTAAGTGTTATGGAGTGTGAGTAGTGTAATGGAATAATTATGAATTGTTCTTAGAGTTTAAAGGGGTCATCAAAATTACAAAAATAGGCTTAGGGTTGGACCCATCTAAATGGACCTTAAGAGGTCACCTGGACACAAAGGAACTTCAGGAGTCGTAAGGTGCACCACAGCTTGTGCTGACCTATTAGGAGTACAATGGCCACTGGTTCAAGGCAAGGAGCTCACCATGGAAGCCCTTCATATGGTGTGGTGTAAAGCATATCCCATGAAGTTGCTAATTGTGTACAATTTTAACTAGACAGCCCTTTTCATACCAAGGCAACCTCACACACAATGCCACGGAAGGGATTCCATAGTGTGCACCTTCAACTTGACAGCCCCATTTTCATGCCAAGAAAGACTTCACAAGCCCTTTCAAGGCCAATGGTTCCATCCATGGCTCATGAAGGCTCCTTGGAAGGTACCCCTTTCTAAAAGTCCTTGGAAAAGCTATATCAAACCTTGGTTCACCCTTACAAAGTCCAAATCATTGAAAAATGTCATATGGAATGTGAAATTTTGAGACTTGATCCAATCTTCCAAGGTACGGGGCATTACTCCCTCACTCAAGCTTATTCGGTATTAAGTAATATCCCATGGAATACATAATTAAGCATATACATAAACATCACCATAATTTATACTTTATCAAAATCACACTTTCATTGTTTATAAAATAGGTATCATGACCACATGAAAACATATCATATAATAGGAATAGCCTATCTATATAACTTTGCATATAGTGTGGGTGTACTCCCCATCTTATTATCATCTCATAAACATTAAGGTCTGACATCACCCTTATCATAATCATCATCATCATTATCATCATCATCACATCATAGTTAGGATCATATTCATGAAATTATAGCTTAGTCATAGAAAATTAGGCATAACATGGGTTCATAGCTAGTTGAACCAAAATCATGTAAAAGCATGCAATTTGAAAATAATCCATGCCTAATTGAGTATATAGATCATAATTGTATAATTATTCATGCAATTGGATGAGAATCGAAAAGACCCAGTATGAAATCACAAGTCCTAACTTGACTTGAGAGAGTTCATGAATAGATTATAAATTTCATGCAATTGACATGAATTCACCTTAGAATTGATCAACAGACATAATCTAAATCATGATTGAAGAAATTAAGTAGAAGCTAAAAATACCCATAAAATTTACATACATGAAATTAGGTAAAATGCAAAGTTTCAAAGAAGCTTTATACATAGAAGAAAGAATTTTATGGATGAAAACTCACTTACCTTAGGTAATAGCATTAGAATTTGAAGAGAAATGGAGAGATTAATTAAGTTATCCTCAATGAAGTCCTTGGTTGATAAAGAAGAAAGCTTTGAGAGTGATTTTCTAGAGAGATAATTTTTGAAAGGTGTGAATTATTGAAGAATGTGGTCTACTTGGGGGCTAAGGGCTATCTATAGAGTGGGTTTTGGTCATAAAAACTATCCAAATTCACTTAAATGTGTTTACAAAAGAAGTCCAACGAGGTTACACTTAAAACTGAAATTGTATGGAAAATTTTGAATTATCTTAAACTAATGTCATGATACGAACTTGTTCTGGCATAGGACATTTTTGCATGAAGTTCAATTTCCTCTTTTTTGAACTTAGAATGAGTTTAAGTTCCTTGTATACTAACATGAACCCTCTCCACAATGCGGAGAGGTCGCGAATGCTTCTAGAAATACAAAATTTTATGAAAAATTATTTTTCGATATGGGTTGACTAAAAGTCGAACGAGATCACTCTTCTATACAATTTTACCTTCTAATCAAGAATTTGATCTCAGATTTACCAGCAAAAGTATGGATGTTGTGTTACATAAGGCATCTTTCATAAGGTTATTTTAAGGCATTTTGAGAGGTGTTACATGTTGAGAGTGGTGGTATTCCTTGGTCATGTGGTGTATGGTGATGGAATCATGGTTGATCCAAAGAAAATAGATTCAGTGAAGAGTTGGCCTAGACTATTGTCTCCTTCAAATATTAGAAGCTTTTTGGGCTTGGTCAAGTATTCTATAGTATTTATTGAGGGGTTTTCATCTATAACATCACCCATGACCAAGTTGACCAAATGAAGTTGAAGTTTTAATGATCAAATTAGTATAAGAAAAGCTTCAAACTATTGAAGGATCTTCTTACATTAGTTCCTATTTTGAAATTGTCAGATGGTTCAGATAGATTTTTTGTCTATTGTGATGCATCACGTGTTTGTTTGAGTTGTGTATTGATAAACATGGCAAGGTCATAGTGTATGCCTCGACGAAATAGAAAATTACATGAATGGAACTACCTAGCTCATGATCTTGAACTAGCGGCGGTTGTTTTTGCATTAAAAATTTGGCATCACTTTTTTTATGGGGTGCATGTTCATATATTTATTGACCACAAGAGCTTGCAACATGTGTTTAGCCAAAGGGACTTGAATTTAAGGCAAAGAAAGTGACTTGAACTTCTAAAGAATTATAACATAAGTGTATTTGTCACGACCCAAACTAAGCTCTAGGCATGACACGGTAGTCGAACCCCAAGGGACTCCAACGAAGCTATCTTACATTTAAAACATGAGCATATACAAGGAATAAAAAACATTGTATATTATAGTCAATAAAAGGGAAGAGTAAGTCTCAATAGTTATCGAGTATAGTCAAACAATGCCTCTACATAGTCTATGGTTGGGTGCTAAGGTAGATCCCTAGCTCACCCTTAATGAAAAGTAAAAGTATCAACATGAAAGTAAGTAATAATAAGATCATATCTCAATTGGTAAATCCCTGAAGTATGAAGACTTACTAATCAAGTGATGTGTTATTAATCCATAGAGCCATGAGGAGAGTGAGAGGTGTCTAACCCTATATTGAAAACAATGTAGGCAAAATATGAGTTAGTACATTGGAATATTCTAAGTATGAGAAATACATGATATATATAGATATAAGTACATATACTATGAATAGAATGTTGCATGAATCATTGGATGCAAGAACACAATAGCATGGAGTAAAACCTTGAAGTAAAACATGATCATAAGTTGTGTGATCAAAGCATCAAATAATAATAAGCATTAAAGTAACATAGTCATTTTGTGAGAGATTATTATAACCAATAATAAGAACATGTGAGCTATAACATGAAATCTAATGTACCCCATACATTGAGAAAGTTGGAGGCTACATGCCAAGTAGACTTTATCATGGTGCATTCTTCATTTAACGGTCAGGGGCTAAATGTGGATCCATTACCCTAGCCTAAAAAGGTAATCTATGGTGGCAACATAGTTTTAGACAAGAGGTTGCTACGAGGATTCCCTGAGGTGGATAACCTTAATGTCCCCCAGACCGAACCCCACCTCACACATTCTCGATGCTATGTCAAATCTCATGGAATAGTATACCATAATATCATAGTTATTCATAAATCAATTATAGCATTGAGTCATTGAAAACCATCATTCATATGAGTATCTCATAAAACCTTGGGTAATTCATTAATGTGAGAATTTTCCTTTCACATATACGTCTATGATAAGGTAATAACTTTCCTTTAAATAAATATTCATTCATCTATTCATCATTCATTCATTTTTATATGGAAGGGACTTTATCACACATAATTGAATAGCTTACATACACTTTGAAAGAAGTCTTTATCAATCATGATCATAATTTGTTGAAGAATAGGATAAATCATGTGGGTTCAAGGTGAAAACAACATTAAAACATGAAATTCATGAAGATAATGCATAATTATGAATAATTACATCAATTTGAATTATAACATAAGAACCCATAATGTATATTTATAAATTCTGATAACCTTAAGAGAAATCACTTTAAAATCCTCAAAATTATGCAATTCATGATAATTCTTACGTAATTAGGTAGATAAATAAAGATATGGACATAATTTATTCAATTAATAGAGAATTAAATAAAACCCATAAATTTCATGAGGGTCTAGCACCTCTCACCATCTCCAGTGGGTGTGCCTATCATGCCATTTTATCTACAACTGAGGCTCATCTAGTGGCCTCTACAGGCTCTATCACTAATATTTTGGCATCTTTTATCGCAATATCAGGATCATCATCATCATCAAAATGATGCCTTTTTTAGAGGTGCGAAGTGGTGGATCATCAGCAAACAAATCAACAACCACCACAATAGTAGTATCACACATAGGAATAACAAGGCATATTGACAATGCTACTCACATATCAATATGGAGCTGCTGGATCTCTACCTGGATAACTGTCATATTAAAAGTAAGGCCTGTTCTAAGTCTTTGCTCCACTCACCTTTCAAAAGCATCTACATGCCTATGAAATACTACAAGTCTCTCCTCGATAATGGCCATAAAATGTGCCAGAACATGCTCCTTAGACTCTGAAATAGACTAGCGAACCCAAGGCCATATCTGCTGCAGCAACTAAATCAATAGGACTTAGTGCAAACTTGTTGTTGTACCAGAGACTGGATTTACTCTACAAAAACGTAATCCATACCTGTAGAGAAAGAACGTATGGCATGACCTGTGGTACAGAAGTAGGAGTAGTAGTAGGGCCTATCACCTTCTCAGTGTCTGCCTATAGGGGCTCCTCTATCTCTAGAGTAGCAGTAATAGATGAAGTAGGCTCAGGTTGTGGTTCCTCGGTGAACATCTCTGGTAGTCAAATAGGTGGATGCAGTGCTCGCTGGAGGGTCGTAAGATTCTCATCAGCCTTGATTAGGCTGATATCTAGGGTCCTCCGAACCTCTATCACCATGTCCATAGTAGCAAGATCTCCACCCCTACCGCTATATATAGACGGTAAATCAAACACAGGAAGGGGATGAGGTAGACCTCTTTACGGCCTGATGAACACTCAAGATATGCCTCTATTTCAAGGTCAAAACGATTATCAATAGTAAAAAACCTAACCAAGGTTAGAGTCGAATTCCACAGAGAATACGGTACTTTAGCAACTTAGTTCACCAATAATCAATAAAAACATCAACTGCTCAATTCTCTAAAAGTGGGGTTGTAATGATTTGTAGAAAATTAAACTAAACTAATAAAATGGAGAGACAATCAAATTGGAGAGCAATTTGGGTAATTGTGCTCCCCATGATTCACTAACTTAAACACCTAGGATTATATAACCTCAATTGGGACATTGCATTCAGGACGGTAATTTAGGTTCTTCCAGCCTTCTTTTGAAGGTGAAGGTCAAATTTCACTATAGGGCTTGGCCGGTCTCCGTAGTGTGCTAAACTAACCGTTACCCATTGTCTTAGTCAACCTCTTCTTTGTCGGGTTCGATTGATTAGATGAGAACACATCAACAAATTTGGTTAACCATTCCTTTTTCCTATTCATCACTACCTAGATCAGGATCATGACACTAGGCGTGATCTAATGTTGGCCACCATTACACAACATGCAAAATGAAGGAAAATGGCTAATACATACAAATACCCAACTCAAGAAGTGCAAATAATTCTAATTTTCTAAGTTAGATTCTCATGGTTCCCACAACCCTAAGTTGTGGGTTTAGCTACTCATAACTTGGGTAAACAAATAAACAATGAATATAGAAGACAGAGTTAATCACTTACCCAAAGAGATTAAAGAACAATAAAAACCACTTTGTATTTAGAATCACAAGCTTGAAATATGAAGTGAATCCATAAATGAATCTAATCACCAAAATTGAGTTTCTAAAGGTAAAAACCTAAGAACAACCCTAAACTTTCGTGCTTTCTAAGTCTCTCTATGTACTCTCTCAAATCTGTGTAAAACTCTGATAAAAATCTAAAATATACTATTTATAATATTTACGAATGAGTCCCTAAATTAATTGGAAAAATTGGTTGGAGTCTACTACGGCCCACAGTTACGACTCGTAGTGTGGCCTACGAGCCATAATTGGGCTTTCGTGGTCAGTATCTTGCATTTTAGACTTTGCTGTTATGATACACCTTTACAAGTTATAGTCTAGTCTATGAGTGGTACTGCCTTGTCATAGTCCACATTTGCATTTCTTGGTTCAATCTTGATCAACACTAGAACTTGCTACGACACCACCCTTTACAACCTGTAGAAAGGACTACGGCTCGTACCTAGGGATCATATAGTTGAACTTCACATTTTCAGACTTTGCTTTTGAACACTGTAAGTTCTTATGAGATCACCTCTATGGGTCATAGATCGAGCTACAACTCGTAGAGAGTCCCGTAGGTCGTAAAATCAGCAAAAATCTGCAACCCTTCCCAAAATTGAGCCAACCTGAATTTCCTAAAAGAACAAACACAAAAACACATAAATACCATAAAAGTAGCATTGAGAACACAAAAAATCTCAAGGTTTAGGCATCAAATGTATTGTAATTTGATAGCATATCAATACCCTCAACTTAGAATTATTGCTTGTGCTCAAGCGATGACTCAATCTAGATAGATAATAAAGTTTCAAGTCCTCAATGGTCTATTGGACCCATAGCCTAATCTCTTGCATGAGTCAAGGCAACTATGCCTTAGCATGTGATAACACATAGCAATCAACCCAATGGCATATACCATACTCAAATCCAACTCAGGTACCCATAGCAGCTTTTTCAAAATAGGATCATGTAGCTATCTAGCAAACCAAAACATATTGATACAGTTGACAACACAACTATGACTAGCAAAGAAATATCAACAATCCACAATCACTGAACAAGTAAAATATTGACAATGCAATGCAAATGCCCTCAGAAGAAAGAAGTGCCTTGCAACACTTAATGAAGATTTCAGAATTTAACCAAGGGACTATGCAAGCATACTCACTCTCACAAATGGTATTCATGTATGATGATCAATACCATAGGCTTGCTCATACACTCATGACCCGAAAATTTTACTAATTGCATTAGGATAACTTTAGGACTTTATAAGCTTGTAACATTGGCTCATAGGGCTTTGGTATGGCATTTCGGACAATTAGTGACTAAAGGCCAACCTTGAACCACACTTTTTAACACTTTTACCTTGACACTCAATCATTTCCACCTTATTTCAAGCTTTCCCAGGTACTGTCTTCACATTTTCATCTCTTGCCTCATTTTTCACACATCATTTTGCTTTTTTAACTCACTTTAAGGCATCTTTTCTTTTTCTTTTAGTCGGTACATGCTTTTCCTCTTTTTTTATTTCCAACTCACCACCTCGGTTTTGATATTTTACCCTTATACTAGCCACCCTCAACTTAGGTTTTTAGCCTATATCGAAGTACACAATGTCTATTCCCTAAATCAGGGCCACTTTAGGTAGCCATCCTCAACTTAGGTTTTTTGCCCCAATCAAGGTTCACAATATTCAAGGATAGACCAGGGCTAATCTGAAGGTATTTCAGCAAACAAGGCTAGGCTAATCAGGTGTTAAGAAAGAAGCGGTACACGTAAGGCTCAAACTTTTGGAACAAGGGATGAATTTCACATTGGGTTGGTCATTTAAGGTCAAAGTTGACTAATTCAAAGAATAAGGGCCTAAGATCCCTTCCTAGTCCATATAACCTCCATTCCAACTTAAAGTAATAGGGCAAGTTCTGAATTAGCACATAATGCAAGAACATAACAAAATTAGCTCACACACATGGCATTTCACACATAGCAAACAAAAACTCATAGTTCATGCTTCATGTATCAAATTACCCTCACTTACTTAGAACAAAGATTGCTAAATCATTCAAACATACAAGGTTACAATATAAGAACTAATCAAAAAAATTGATGGGTACCAATTTTCAAAAAGTTTCATAAAACATCACAAACAAGATACATGCCATAAGTTCAACTACTATATACTACAAATATTATCTAAGACATCCTATACATATCGATTCAACAAAAATTAAATATCCACGAGGAAAATGAACACAGGCAAGAAAACCTCGAGATCAAAATTTGGGGTAGGTATGGACTAAAAGCTACTCAGACTTCACCCTAGTTCATAGCTACCCACACCCCATCGAAAGAAATGTACATTGTCCTCAATGTACAATATAAAAATCAAAATAAATACAAGGGTCAAAAAATAAACACATCTTGGTGCCTAAGCACCAGTCTCTGGCTACCTCTAATCATATCCCTCCAGCGAGGTAGTCTGCGCCGCAGCCACACTAGATGAGCCAATACCTATCAATCTATCCTTCTCTTGGGTTGTTTTGGCTCTTCTTCTTCTCTCGATTCCCTCAAGACTCACCCTAGCTCATCCTCTGCCACTTTCTCATCAATCTCGGAGGTCTACTGACGTATCTGCCACTCCATTGTATCATCATCCTCAATAATGGGTCTCTTTTCATGAGCAGACTATGGGTAATCCTTTGAAGTAAAAAGCTCAAATAATGGCTCCTCTAATAATGTATACTCGAGAATTGTAACTGGAGCTGCTAATGAGGAAGTTAAGTCAACCTTAAACTTTGATAGCTCCTCATGAAAGGCTGACAAGTCTAATGGCTGGGCCTCGGTTAGTTTCTTCTGTACCCACTCCTCAAAGACATCAACACGAGCATCCACCGTAGCAATACGCTCATTAACTATGCAAGTGGTAAATGCCTTGCATCGAGCCTTCAAGTCCTCAATGGTCTATTGGACCCATAGCCTAATCTCTTGCATGAGTCAAGGCAACTATGCCTTAGCATGTGATAACCTCTGAACCATGGCCTGAAAAGAAATCACGGACATGTGTACCGTGCCCAGTATGGAAACCTGTGATGTAGAAGCCTCTGGTTCAGGTGTAGTTGAAATAGGACTGCACTCAATGTCGACTGACTCTGGCTGCTGGGTCTATCATCAGTAGCAGCATCTAGAGTGGTAGTGGGGGCAGTCATTGAACCCTCAACCTGTGGCTCTAGCATAAATGGCTCAGACATGGGAGGAAGTTGTGCCCTCTGAAGTGCCATGGGTTTCTCATCAGCCTTTATCAGGCTAGGATCTATAGTGTGGAGGGCCGCAACTAAAGGATCTATATGAAGTGATATCTGCACTTTTTCTACTAGGCAGAGTCGGTAGATCATAATAGGGAATGATATGCATGTGGTCCTCCTGAGCAGCAACACATGAATTTGCTCATCTATGAGTCGTGCCCAATCAATGTCATAGCCAGCTAAGATACTGACTACCAAAATTGCTCACTCTGATGTAAGCACATTATCCATAAAAGTCAATCGGATGCAAGATCTGACAATGGCCCACCAAAACTTGGTAGGAAAGGGGAGGGAAGCCTTCACAATAGGCCCTGAATATGAAGTGACCTAGCCAAGCTTTGGACCACGCTCCGCAATATGTTCGGTAACCCATCTCAATCGCTCTGTCCTCTGTGTCATATTCTTTGCTATTATAGCTATCTTGATCTATCTTAATATGCTATCAAACTCAACTATCGACCTTTGTGCCTGGTATGTAGGACAAAATAGTATACGGTGGATCATCTCCTCTAATGTATCGACCCGCTGTCCTCTCACTAGCACCTCTCTCAATCTAGGATGCTCGAGAGGTTTCTTTCCTTTGGGAATACCCTGAAGTATAGTGGCTACATAGGCTGCATAAAAATCCCACACCATGACTGGAGAATAACGATCAAGCTTAGTAGTTAACCATTTGAGGCCATGTCGTGTCATAGCATCCTCAACTCCTAGGACATGGCTCAATCCAGTATCAATCAGTCGGGGCTCCTCATAAATTGACCATATGATCTTTCCTTACCTCTTTGGCTATAGGCCCTCGTCAAATATAGTCTTCATGCCCTCGACACTCCATTGATAAGTTCTAGGATCTGGTGTTGAAGAAGACTACCTAAGAATCCACAAAATGGAAATGAACAAAAAAAAAAGCAAAACTTCAAAATCTCTTAGGTTGCTTTCGAAGTAGTGCCTGATTTAATATTGTGGAACGACGTAGTCATCTTGAATGATCTTCTGCTCAAACTCATCACCACTACCCTCCTCCTTAGGCTGGGAGGGACTATCTTCTCAAACCTGGGTTTTAGCAGCTCTTACAATAGTCCTAGTTTGAGTACCTCGGCCTCTAGATCTGGATCAACATAAAGAGCCTCAATTGACCCACTCAATTGGGTCTGATTTTCATCCGTGTGCTCAGTATCAGAAGGCTAGTCTAAAAGTTTGCTCGTGAAGGCTTTAATTATTATAAGCTTACTTTTAAGGGTCATGATACCTAAAAATAATTATAAGCAATCCATATTTAGAAGAAAAATATAAGAAAAAGTGGTTAGAATCAGTTGCAGTCAGCTTTTATGAGAAAAAGTGGTTAGAATCAGTTGCAGTCAGCTTTTACGAGAGCTAAGTACGGCTCTTAGTTAAGACTACTAGTCATACTACAGTCATGTAAACCAGGGGTACATGAAAAATTTAAACACTGGAACCATATACCAGACGCAGTTATAACTTGTAGCCATGGCTATGAGTCGTAGATTGGTTTCGTATGAGATGCCAGGAACAAAAGTTATGACAGGCATGAGTCCATGAAACCTAACTATGGCTCGTCGAGTATGAATGCCAGGAACCAAAGTTATGACAGGCATGAGTCCACAAAACCCAACTACGGTTTGTCGAGGAATCTACGACCCATAAGTAGGTCTCGTATGATGGGTACAAAGGACTTCAAAGTCACTGTCACGTAGACTCATCTACAAACTCCCATAGAATGAAGTAATAGGTAGTTGAAACACCCCAACTTACCACACGGACCCTACGAACAATCCAGAGAATAGTCATGACAGCACCGAAGTAGATCACATAAGCATTCACATTCTATGCATATGACCCAGTCACCAAACATCATTTGAAAGCAACTACTCACCCCATCAATATAGAATATAGAAATGAATACTCAATAAAATCAATCTTCCCCAACAAATTCAAATATAAACTCACATCACCATCCCCAAATCACACAAAACAAGATCATTCAATCATACTCAGAATCAATTTGAGGAAATGGTTGAACAAGTACATCAAGAAGTGATCAAGAAATGGTTTTTGCAACAATAAATTAACCCAACATGATCATGCTCTTATGAAACTAAAATCATTAAATCACATAAGACACATGATTGCATGAACATTTGATCAAAATCTTAAGGCCATAACACCAAACTCTAGGCATATCAATCAACTATCTCAATGGCAACCCTAGTTTAGCATTAGCAAATCACATGTGGCAAGAATATCATATTCAATACATAGTCTATCACATTCATCAACTCACTCAAGTATTAACATAATGAGTTTAAGATTAATATAGCTTGGGAACTTACCACAAGCAATGAAGAACTTAAAGAGAAGAAATGAAAATAATTGATGAAAAATCCTAGGTGTTTCCGAACAAATCTCACCAAAAAAAGGGTTTGAGTGCTAAAAAATTGTTGAAAAAGCTTGGGGAAAAAGGATTGGGGTAATTTGCACTGATTAGAGTTAAAATGTGGGGTCAAAATAATTTTTACCCCTATTTATACCTTACCGAGTCACGGTTAAAATACACCAGGTCGCGTCTATGAAACCCTAGCTACGAGTCGTAGGTTGAGCTACAACTCATACCATCTTAGTCTCATAGACTATCCAATACTTATAAAAAATTTAAAACATATGTGGGCACTACAAATCCCATTCACGACTCATAGCTTTCACTACGAGTCATAAAGTTGGCTTGTAGCTGAAGTGCCAACTTCACTTGATCGCTGTAACTCTTTATGAGATAGGACTACGAGTCATAAAGTGCAATACTACTCATAACCTTGGTCATTCAGACTGCCTCAGATGTAAATCTCTGCAATTTTACCATTTTGTTCAACACCTGCACATTCTTCTCAAAATACATCATTATCGCAAAATGCAACCAATCCAATATCTAAAAGTAACAATCAACACGCAATCAAAACACTACCTAAGAATCCACAAAATGGAAATGAACAAAAAAAAAAGCAAAACTTCAAAATCTCTTAGGTTGCTTTCGAAGTAGTGCCTGATTTAATATTGTGGAACGACGTAGTCATCTTGAATGATTAAAATTCCTCAACAGCCCACACTTCACTTTTTAGTTCATCAGAATGCTTTATAGATTGGCAAATGTCAAATATCACTTCTACATAATTTACCCTAAACCTAAGTTGACCGAAATCCATATCCACCAGGGCTCTCCCAGTGAACAAAAATGATTTTCTCAGAATAATAAGGGCCTTAAAATCAACCTTACAATCAAGAATTACAAAATCCATCGGGAATATGAACTTATCTACTTTCACTAACACATCATAAAGTATTCCCTCCGATTTCTTGATTGTCCTATCATCCATTAATAAACTCATTCTCATCGGAGTAGGAGAACTCAAACTAAGCTTTTTGAATGCTCCAAGAGGTATTTGATACTTGCTACCAAATTACATAGCGCTCTTGTAAACTCCACATCGCCGATGGTACAAGGGATGGTAAATGCACCAGGATCTTCCCTTTTTTTGGACCAAAGATTTGGTGGTAATGGCACTACAATATTGGAGCTCTTGTGGAAGCTCTTGGCTTACTGTATGCTTTTTAGTCACCAAATACTTAGCATACCCGGGCATTTTCTCCAGTGCTTCAATAAAGGAATGTTGATGGACAATTGCTTCAACATGGAGAGGAAATATTTGAATTTACCATCCTCTTCCTTTTGCTTGAGTCTTTATGGAAATGAAGGAGGAGGCATTTGGTTGGTCTTACCCTTATCAGGCTTCATAGACACTTTACTGCTAACCTTATCCTTGTTTCCTTCATCTCTTTCATTCATACCCTCTTCCACAACTATCTCTTCATCCACAACTATCGGCATTCGAGGATCAATAGTGCTCTTGCCTCCCCTAATCATGAATTCCATACAATGCCCACCATTTTTTAAGTTTTGGACCATATTGCTTGGCAATGTACCTTTTTGGTGTTGATTTAATTGAGTAGACACTTGACCAAATTGTTGTTCTAATTGTTTGATAGCCACCGAATGAGACTTTATTTTCTAGTTTATGCTTAAAATATTGGACTGCATCCCCTTCAAAGTCTTATCTTATGTTTTGGCCTTTTTCTTCAACTGGTCGAACATCTCTTCAATTCATGAATTACTAGCCTTGATGTCATGATTATGGGGTGGCACATAAGGACCACACCTATAACCATCTATTCGACCCTACTTAATTTTTGGAATTCTATCTCTCTCAAAATAACCCCCACGGTTATCTCTATAAGCACCCTCTCGGTTGTAGTTCTAACCTTGGTTTCTGGAACCTTGATACCAATAGTCCAAATTGGAACCTTGGGCACTGTTTCAAAAACCCACTGCTTGATCTCTAACAAAGCAAGCATCCTCATCATAATAATGCTCCTCATACATGGGCGCTCTAGGAGGTTGGTTGACTATCGCATGAACTCTCTCTTAACTTTGCTTAACCACCAAGTCCATACTCGCACGGAGTTGACAAGTTGTTGCATGATCTTCTCATTGATTTTGGCTTGCTCCGAACTAGCACTCACCATACATGAGCTTCTTGTAGAAGCTTTGTCCCTTTGCCCCCATGCTCTATTGGTCTTGACTACTTGCTCCATTTTCTCTGCTATTCTTGTGAAAGGTTTATCTAAGAACACCCCTCCCATGATGATATCGGCACAAGCTTGACTATTCTCGTTAAGAGCCCGATAGAAAATCTCCACTAAGGCATCTTCCATAATCTTATGGCCTGGAACACTTCTCAAGCACTTAATAAACCACTCCCACATTGTGCTAATGGAATCACCCAGCAATTGCTCAAAATTGTTAATCTGATCCTTTAATTTGAGCTTCTTTGACCTTGGAAAGTATCTTTCAAAAAAGGCTTTTTGCAATTCTGCCTAACTGGTGATTGAGCTTTGTGGGAGTTCTAATAGCAAACTACTATATTACTAGTAAGAGATAGAGGGAATGCGTGCAACCCAATAGCATCCATTGAAAGATTCTGCATACCTATCAAACTCTTGCACACAAAAGCCACATAATGCAAATGGCTATGAGGATCTTCAGAAGGTAGACCCGAGAATAAGCCATAATTCTGAAGCATTTAGAGCAATCTCCTTAACACCATGAACTTAGTGTTAGCCGGTAATGGTGGCAATGCTATAGCTCCTCTAACGTCTATGGCTATGGTATTTAGTCGATATTGGTTCTATCCATAGGCATTCTCATTGCAATCCCTGAGTTGTGGCCTATTCTTCATTGGTGGTGGACATCTCTATCCTCAATATTATCATTCTAATTTATAGCTTCATTCACCATGACATTTATATTTTCTTGAGCTATTCTCCTTGCAACACGTTGGATCTCAAGATTAATTGGAGCTAAGGGGATGCCTTGACTCTGTGTATTGGGCATACACACCTAGTATACCCTATAAAGAACTAAACCAACAAAAACAAAAATAAAGGTAAAATATACGAGAATTAAGAAATTAATACTTGAGTTAACTACTAGTGAAACCAAATCAAAGCATCGTCGTATACCCCGGCAACGACGCCATTTTTCATGAGGAACTCTCAAGATATGCCTCTATTTCAAGGTCAAAGCAATCGTCAATAGTAAAAAACCTAACCAAGTTTAGGGTCGAATCCCATGGGGAATACAGTACTTTAGCAATTTGGTTCACCAATAATTAATTTAAACATCAACTACTCAATTCTCTAAATGGGGGAGGGGTTGCAATGATTTATAGAAACTAATAAAATGTAGAGACAATCAAATCGGAGAGAAACTTGGGTAATTGTGTTCCCCATGATTCACTAACTTAAACACCTAGGATAACATACCATTAATTTGGACATTGCATGCAGGACGATAATTTAGGTTCTTCCAGCCCTCTTCTAAAAGTGAAGGTCGAATTTCACTCTAGGGCTTTGGTTGATTAGACAAGAACACATCAATAAATTTTATTAACTATTCACTTTTCCTATTCATCATTACATGGATCGAGATCATAACACTGTCAGGGTCCAATGTTGGCCACCATGAAACAACATGCAAAATGAAGGAGAACGGCTACTACATGCAAATAGCCAACTCAAGAAGTGAAAATAATCCAGGTTTTCTAAGTTAGATTTTCATGGTTCCCACAACCCCAAGTTGTAGGTTTAGCTACTCATAGCTTGGGCATACAAATAAATAATGAATATAGAAGACATAGTTAATCACTTACCCAAAGAGAATGAAGAAAAATAAAACTCACTTCGTATTTAAAATTAGAAACTTGAAAGACGAAGTAAATCTAATGTCCAAAATTGAGTCTCCAAAAAGTAACTCAAGTTATTATACGTTGCTTCTTATGAAGGCTTTTTACGACCCGTAATTTACCCTACAACCCATAAGTGAGTATTCGTAGGTCATTCTGTATAGAATTTTGTAAATTATGTGCTTTTCTTTTTTGTATTTATAGAACTTATGTATACTTATATTTTGTTGATTTTAGGTACAATGGCTCATAGATCAAAAAAGTATGAGATAGGGCTATGCAGACCCAAACTTTTAAAAAGATAAATAATTTTAACGCATACGACAAAGAAAAATAATGAAATTCGCATTCATTTGCATATGTCAAGATTAATTCATGCAATCAAACGGTGATAAATACTAGCAAAATAAGGGTGTTGGCTAGCGACATACTAAGACAGCAGCTAGACTAATAGTGTCAGTCCAAAATCAGGCCCTAGTTGATCGGCCTCCCCAGTTTGAGGAGGGAGGTGCCCAACAGAGAAACTCTGTTCAAATAACAAACTCCGGCGTGGATCTCAATCAGGGACAGGATATGGAGTTGGCTTAGATTTAGGTGAGGAATTTGGTTCTGAGTCGTTGAGTCACCCCAGTACCAGCAGCTCCTGCGGTTAGCTTGATAAGGTGTTGCTGTGTCTAGCGCATACAGGACATATAAAAGGAGGATATCTAGCACGATAATTGAGGTCGATAGGCCCATACCATATTTGAGAAGCCAAGGATCATCACCTTTGGGTTTGACAGGGCTCCCATACTCCGGGACACTATAGCTCGCTACAGACTATAGTGGTTAGCAGCCCCATCGAGGAAGTACTTCTCAACCCTTGTTTGCTATTTTTACGCTCCATATATTGCGACTATCATAGCATCAACCCTGAAAAAATGGTGGTTTCTTACACATCCCAAGTTGACACTGATGATGGTACCAGGAGTTCCTATAAATATATCTGAGACCACCATCCATCGATTCCTATTGGTCTAAGTATCAGGCTCCCATGACCACAACAGAGTATTATTATCGATTGGGGCACACCAAGGACTGAGGTTTGATAAGAGATATAGTCCAAAAGGCTATTCTGATGAGATGGATTGCAGAGCATATAGTTAATTTAGGCCAGGACCCTGACTGGGTATTCAGTTCTACAGCGATCATAAAGGCCTCACTCATCTTCATCGACAAGTTCTGGTGGATTATTGTAAGTTCACGGATTAGAGTGACTCAGGAGGATAACATCTTAATGCAGGACCACACAGTTTGGGTGCCATCATTATTGTTGGCTATGACATAGATTTGGCTTGTTTGATTGTAGAGGAGATATACAAGTGGGCCCAGATGTGCTATCAAAATATAGCACATTTGATGCCTAAAACCTGGGATTTTATGTGTTTTTTATGCAACTTTTGTGCTTTTTATGTGTTTTTGCATTTGTTTTTTTAGAAAATATAAGTTGGCTCAATTTTGGGAAGAGTTGTAGATTTTTACTGATTTTAGGACCTACGGGACTCTCTACGAGTCGTAGCTCAGTCTATGACCCATTGAGGTGGTCTCATAGGAATTTTTAATGTTCATAAGCAAAGTCTGAAAATGTGAAGTTCATCTATACAAGCCCCAGGTATGCACCGTAGTCCCTTCTACGGGTCGTAAAGGGTGGTGTCATAGCAAGTTCCAATGCTGATCAAGATTGGACCAAGAAATGCAAATATAGACTACGAGAAGGTAGTATGAGCCGTAGACCAGACTATGATTCATAAAGGTGTATCATAGCAGCAAAGTTAAAAATGCAAGATGCTGACCATGAAAGGCCGATTATGGCTCGTAAGGCACACTACAAGTCATAACTGTGGGCTGTTGCAGATGCCGACTAGTTTTTCCAATTAATTTATGGGCTCATTTTTAAATACTATAAATAGCATATATTAGGTTTTTGGCATAGTTTTACACTGATTTTGAGAGAGTACACACAGAGAGACTTGGAGAGCATGAAAGTTTAGGGTAGTTCTGTAATTATGAGATAGACTTTAATTCATGCAGGTAAGGAACCTTCGAACCCTGTTTATAGGCCGTAGTCTGAACTACACCCCATAAGTAGGTTCATCTGAAAACATCTCAAAAAACCACCTTGCTGATATCACCTACGAGGGGCAACTATGGTCTATGGACTAATCCATAGGCTGTAGAAGACCCTCGTGTTGTTGTAAAACAATACCTTGATTTTTCTAAGGTCACTAATACGATTCCATTAGTAAATATTCAACTAAAAATCACAGCCAAATCCTACTCAAGCGAATGTTTACAACTTTTCAAGCATAATGACTAGGTCACAACAACAAGGTATGCAGTATAAAATCAGCATCAAAGTAATAACACTCAAACCAAGTGAAACATATTCACTATGTATTCAATGCATTTCGAATCAACCCCCAACATAAATATGCACAAATTCTAAATGTGTATGATATAATATCCTATCACTCAATCACCAATTCAATGTGCAAACATCAAATCAACCACCATATGACCAATAATTTAGGATGCTATCATTTAATCCATGAAATCACATAGTCGGTCTCAACAAGGTAGTTTAGTAGAACTCAGGTGACAAGTGACTTCATGATTTTAAACAACAACATAAACTTGTTTCATGGCAAATTTAATAAATTTCATCATCCCATTATTCCATCCACGTACTACCTCATTAACTTTTTAAAAAGATAAATAATTTTAACGCATACGACAAAGAAAAATAATGAAATTCGCATTCATTTGCATATGTCAAGATTAATTCATGCAATCAAACGGTGATAAATACATGTTACACTTCATTCACAGGCAACACTAACTATTAGGGCAAGAAAATCATGAGTTCAACCTCAATAATGTCTCAAACCATTAACACAAGTTTCCTGCACAAATTGAAATTTCAAGAAGAGAACATACCATAATATTAAGCACACAGTCAAGAATTAACAAGAAGAACCCAAAACATTTTGATCCCTAGGTGCGCCAGAATCATGTTTGAAAATATGGTGGTGGAAGTCGGTGATGGTCGAACTTAGGGAAGAAGAAGAGGTTCATGGGGTATTTGGGAAATAATTGGGAAAGTGAGGGGTAATGAAAATTACCTCTTTTATTTGGCTGACCGAGTCAGATATAAGTGGGGTTCTAACCCTACGAAACCCCAATTACCGGCTGTAAGAAGTTCTACGGCCCATAAGACTTGTACTCGTAGTTTTATAATCCCAATTTTAAGGCTTTCACTTTGCAAAGCTTCCTACGAGGCATATATAGACATACGACTCATAGGTTGGTTCGTAAGTGCCCCCAACACTTAGCAATTTTGGAATCTTACCTGGGGCCCACAAGCCCCATTCACAGCCCTTAGTTGTATCTATGGACCAGAAAGTTGGCTCATGGACTGGAATGCATAAATTTTTACTTACTACAAGTGGCTCTACAAATTCGTATACAGGTCGTGGTATAACCCACAGCTCGTGAAACCAGTCGTAGAACCACTTTTCTCCCCTTTCTGCACTTGTTTGCCACCTTGACCCTATTTCTGCACATTCTTAGTAGAACAATCTGCTACCCTAAAATCTCTAGTCTGTGAGTCCTAAATTACAACCAAAACATGAATATTAAACTACCTACAAGTCCATAAAGAAAAACTAAAGAAAATACATAAAATTTAAAGTAAATATCTTGAGTTGCCTCCTAAGCAGTACCTGATTCAGTGTCGTGGCACGACTTAGACAACTTGGTTACTTAGACTTCATCAATGCGCATGCTTCCACATTCAAATCATTAGGTCTATTCATGAACTGACAAATGTTGAAGATGACTTCTTCATCGTTCAATTTAAACTTCAGTTGGCCCAACTCCATGTCCACTAGTGCTCATCCAGTACTAGGAAAAGCCTTTCCAAGATGATTGGGACTTCACTGCAATAGGTATAAGTTGATAGGTATAAGTTGATGCTAGATCCAAAGTCACATAATGCCTTTGCAAAGTTGACATCTCCTATGGTACAGGGTATGGTGAATGCTCTGGGGTCCTCTTATTTCTACACTAAGGACCTTGTTGCAATAGAACTACAATGCTGAAGCTCTTGAGAGAGATCTTAGCTTACCATCTTCTTCTTCATCACTAGGTCCTTCATGCACTTGGCATGTCTGGGAATTCTCTCTAATGCCACAATGAAGGGAATGTTGATAGTTAGCTGCTTCAACATGGAGAGAAAGTGCTGAAACTTACCTTTCTCCTCTTTCTTCTTAAGTCTCTAAGGGAAATGAAGTGGAGACCTAGGTATGAGTTTCATTTTCCTTGGTGTCACCATTCATTTCTCACCTTATCCTTGGCTTTTTCATCCCAAGTCTTTATATTTTTTCTATTTACAATCTCCTCACGAACCTTATTATCAGCTATCGACATCAATGGATCAATCATTTGCTTACCACCTCAAGTCATCACTTCCATGCACTGCCTGTCATTATTCGGATTCTACACTATTTTACTTGGCAATGTACCCTACTGACACTAGTTCAAATGCGTAAACATCTGCCCAAAATTACTCCAGCTACTTAATGGCCACTAAATAAGACATAATCTTTTGATTCATGCTTGAACCTTTAGCTTTTATTCCCTTCAAGGTATCATCCTATACAACAGCCTTCTTTAATAATTTATCAAACATCTCCCCAATCTTCGAACTACAAGCCCCAGAATCACGATCATGTGGTGGCACATATGGACCATTCCTATACATATCTTTATAACTCTAATCACCATCTCTGTCTTGTCCCCTATTTCTTTCATAGAATCCACCTTGGTTTTTGTCTTTGTAAGCATTATCTCTGTTGAAGTTCCGACCAAGATTCACTTGACCTTAGCACCAATAATCCTGATTGGACCTTTATGTATTGGTCCGAAAACCCCCTATCTGATCAGTCACAAAGCAAGAATCCTCCTCATAATAGGGCTCCTCAAATATGGGTGCTCATGGTGGCTGATGAGTTACTACATTCACTCATTCTTGACTCTACTTCATTAACAACCCCATATTAGTACTAATTCGTGCTAGGCCTGGCATTATATCTTCTTTAGTCTTAGCCTACTTCAAATTTGTATTAACTGAAAAAGAACTCTTCTTCGTAGGTTTGTCCCTTGTGCCCCATGCACAGTTCGTCTTTGTCACCTTCTCTAGTCATTTAGCTACAACAGGAATTGAGCAATATAAAACTGAGCCTCCAATTATGGTATTAGCAACAACTTTGCAATTATCATCTAAGGCCCAATAGAAGATCTCCACTAAGGAATCATCAACAATCTTATGATGAGGAACACTTCCCAAGCACATTGTAAATTTTCTCATTTGGTACTAATTGAATCACTAGGTAATTCCTCAAAGTTATTGATCTGATCATACTTCCGCACGAGACTCGAAGTTAGGCCCCGC
>DF360193.1:42654-65057 GCA_000787875.1 Solanum virginianum | reverse complement strand
TTCTGGTGGGTCCGAGCGAGTGCCATCACGCCAATTTTTGGGTCGTGACAATTTCAAAGCGCGTTGGCCTCTTAGGCGCCAAAATGTCTGGGGATTGGGTGGGGGCCAGTGGCGGAACCACCTTGGGATGACAAGGTTCGTTCCTTGACGAAAAATTATACTATTTATATATATGATAAACATAATAGATGTTGAACCTCTTCATTTGATTTGTGCGTCTACTTCTTAAAATTTTGAACCTTATTAAAGAAAATCCTGGCTCCGCCACTGTTGGGGCCCAAAGATTCCCCAACTCTTTCTTGTTTCTTCAAAAAATTATGTTTAGAGAAGGATCAGTCCTTAATTACTTCTTGAATTCACATAAAGGAAGCTTCCACCAAATCCAGAAAACTTGCATATTGTCTTCTCTATTGATTGCTAAATCAGTCATCAGTAAACTAGAAGATAAAGGAGAATTAATCGAAATTAATTCTTAATTATAAAGTTAATTATTTAAGTCAATGTAAACATTTAATGTTGATACCTTCTTCTCTAGTGTTTAAGTGACTTTTAATTCTTTTCTTTTTTCCTACATAGAGTATGGTATCAGTCTATCAGATCGAGATCTTACTCCATTTGAATAATCACTATTATTAATCCTACTTTATTGTTCTAATTATGTGTCCCTACTTTTAATTTTGTCTATTATATTAGTGATGGAATATCTCAATCATTCTGAGGACTGACTATCTTTTCCTTGTGCATGTGCTATGTCCACTAAATTACATTACAAGTAATATTCTTCAATGGTACGTTGATCCTAATTACTACAAAAGTAAGATTACACGCAAAAATTTTTTTGCGTGGACAAGTGGGTACTTAGATGGCATGACTCCAAATCGTGGAAATCGTGGCGGAGTCAAATTTTTTATTAAAATAATTTAAAATTTTAAAAAGTAAATATATAAACTAATCGTAAGGAGTTTAATATCTATTATATATACATAAAAAAATTATTTAAACTATTTATAAACAATATAATTTTTCGTCGAAGGAATTCTGATGAACCCCAATAATGGGCTAGCTCCGCCCCTGTCTCCAAAATCACGGGCGGAATAAGAAATGTACATCAGAAACTCAAAAAAAAAAAAAAAAATAATGTCACAACTGTAATTTGACCATATATATGACCTTAGGCAATAATTTTTAACCTCCTTTATCGTTGCGTTATATTCGAATTTTTCTTGGTGTATAATTTAAAAAAATAGTTTTACTCTATATGCATAGTACAAAATTATTGAGCGAAGGGTTTTAGTTTTGTCCCTTTGATACTATTTGGTTCCACCGCTGTCTAAACTCTAAACTAATATTTTCTCTAACTCAATTTATGTGATACACTCTTTTTTTTAGTCTATTTTAAAAAAATATTATATTTTTATAATTAGAAACAATTGAATTTAAAATTCTCCATTCATCTATAGTCACACAAATAATCTAAGTTTATTTTAGACTATAATTATTTTTTTTTTAAAAAGAAAAAGTCTTCAAAAAGTAAAGTTGTGGCTAACCGAATTGTGCTAACAATAAATTAGCACAAAAGGAATAATAATTAAGGAGAGCTATTTATGTGGGTCTCTCCATTTTTGCCTTTGCTTTTTTCTTTTATGGATGTCCCAATGAACTACTCTATGGGCTCATATGACTCACAATCAAGTTACATCGGATTATAAAAGTATGATTTTTATGATTGTTTGGCCATAAGAATTTTTTATTTTTTCCTCGACTTTGTTCACTTTATTTGAAAATTTTAAATATAAATTAAAATTTGAAAAAAAGTACAAATTACTTTTATTTTTTCACTTTAATTGTAAAATTTCCTTGTTCAAATTTTAACTAACTTTTTCTAATATTTATAAAATTACGCTATTTAAATAATAGTTCATATTTTTAGGAAAAGTAAATTCAGACGACCGATATCAAATATAACTTTTTTTTCAATTCCGATTTCAAAAAATTCAAATAAAGTATTTCTTCTTTTTTATATAATAGTACGTAGCATCTCGTTTATGAGATCTAATCTATGACATTATACAATTATTTAATTTGACATATTACTCAATATATATAGCAAATTTAGTTACATGTTATTAGATAAATTAGTCAAGTCGGATTAATTTATTTTTGCATGAACTTTATTTGACTATTAGTGTAGTAGAAAATGATAAGGAAAAAAAAATATACGTTGAACTGTCACTGTTCTCCTTAAGGAAAGTCAAACTTATAAATATTAAAAATATATGTATAAAAAAGTCTACTTACTTACAACGTTACTTTGAATTTAATGTCTACAAAAGTTCAACGGGAAATAAACGTTGAAATAATTGACATGAAGTGAATTATCTCCATTATACAAGTCATTCCATGTTCTTTTACC
This sequence comes from Solanum virginianum, assembly GCA_000787875.1. Classification (NCBI taxonomy): domain Eukaryota; kingdom Viridiplantae; phylum Streptophyta; class Magnoliopsida; order Solanales; family Solanaceae; genus Solanum; species Solanum virginianum. Next base: position 62,644 of record DF360193.1, on the reverse strand, counting down.
CCCAAAAAAAGGATTTGAATATAATACTATATAGTATATAATATATAGAGGGAAGCTAGAGGGATTAATTATGTTAGGGACAATGTTCTTGGAAGTTTACTATATATGCAACTTATTTTCTTAGTATTTAATTACTTGTACTTGCAACAAGAGAGATGTATAGATGAAGAAAATGTTCTAACAATTAATATATAGTTATTATTCGTCACCTTTGTTAGGTACGCTATAGAATTATTATAAAATCAATGAGCTTGCTTGGCAACAAGCACAAGAGTTTAAGAAGGGCTATTTGTTGAATCTTTCTGGATAATTTAAAGCTTTGTTCCGGAAAAAAGTCATATATATTGTAAATAATTTAAGTATTAGTTATCTTTTGAATTTTTCCTCATATATTTTAGGAAACTAATAATTATAATTGCTTTGGAAGTTTTTTATCTGAATAGATTTAGAAAAGGAATGTATTGTCCTTCTGAAGATGAAATTTTTTTTTCCTTATAGATTTTTTGCTTGGAGGATTAGCCATAGCCGAACCTCGTTAAATAATTATGTTATTTTTCTTCGCTAGTTTCTTTATTTGTGATTGTGTGCTAGTTAATCCATGATATTTTTGCAACAATTGATACCAAAGTCAGGTTAGGATTTTCTTGATACAATCAAGGCTTAAGACGTCTCTATTATTTTAAAAAAAGTACGAAATAAGAAAATTCGATGGGGGATCTGATTTAGTCTATGAAAGATTAGAGTGAGATCCTCATTGGTGGTATAAGAGTTATAGAAGGCAATTGAGGAGGTTATTTTAGAAGAGTTGAGAGAATTAGAAAAAGTAGACTTGAAAAAGAGTTTGTACAATCTTCGAGTGTGTAGTGTGACATGAAAAGAGTTTGTGCAATCTTCGAGTACCTAGTGTTCCATATTGGAGCGTAGTTAATTGCATTATGTATGTCATGATTTGCACTTATCTAGACATTACACATGCTATTAATGTTGTGAGTAGATACATGATATGTCCCAGCAAAGAACATTGCCAACTACTAAAGTGGATCCTAAGATAATTGAAGGGAGCTGCAAATGTAGGCTTGACTAATTTTTTCAAAGACAAGCTAAGTGAGTTAGCAATAGATTTTGTGGATTCGAATTATGCAAGGAACTTCAATAAGAAAAGATCTCTACCATATTATGCATTTACTCTTTCTATAGTACCATCAGTTGGAAGGCAACTTTGCTATATGGTGTTGCCTTTTCTGCCACAAAGGTTGAGCATATGAAAATTGCTAAGATAGTGAAAGAAGCTATATGGCTTCAAAGTTTTCAGCGGACAAAACATATGATGATCAGACGTTATTTTATTCGAGATATTGTATCTTAAAGTGCTTGTAGATATAAAGAATGTTTAGGTATTACTTAGACTTGATTGGTGTGAATAGTACTTAGTAAGCCTTTTGAAGGGCAAGGGTAAAGTAGAGAGAAGCTATTTCAATTGATGAAGAAAATTCAAGCAAAGGAGAAGATTTATTAATTAATCATGTGTTAAATTTTTCCTTCGCATATTTTAGAAAGTTCTTGTCCTAACAAATTTGAGAAAAGAATATATTATTTTTCTAGGAGTGGAATTTTTTTTTTCATAGGTTTGAGACTATATTTGAAATCTATATATACGGGATATTATTGGGGATTCGATAGGACACAAGAGAATTTATAATGTAATCTTAAGGATTTGAAAATATTGTAAACTTCTTCTTTTTTCTTTCATAGTGAAAAACTTTCTCTGCTTTTTACTTAAAGAGGATTATACATACCCGAATCTCCTTAAATCCCTTGACTTATTTTTCTTATATATATATATATATATATATATATATATATATATATATATATATATATAATGTTTGATTAGGAATTATCTCATCTCTCATTGTCCACTAACCAACCGTTAGAAAAGAGCACTAATTAATATATATCAACATATTTAAGACAAAAAACTCGATCTGGTCAAAAGCACCTCTAATTTTGACCAACAAGTGGTGTAGTTAATTTATGCATGGCATAACAAGAACTTGATTAGATGTTTGGAGGAAATCGACAAATTAGATAGAACTATATCAAAAATTAAGTAGTGTTTACTAAACTTGTTGCTTAATGTATGTCCATAGTTTTCATATTCCATTGGTCCTCAATAGAAGACAAATTTCAATTGAGTACAATAAAAATTGTATAAGAAATAGTATCTATTTATTTTACGTGGAAAACAGAAAGTAGAGGGGCATGACATTACATGATAAGTAAATGGAATACAGTCTGTATCAAGGCAGACACCACACACTCACTTCACTCCTACTCCCAAGTCCCATCCATGTTCTAACAAAGAAAGAAAAATGGAAGTTAGGGTTTTTTATTTTTTCGCTATACTGGTGTCCACATCAAAGTCTAATTATGTTTGGATTAGTGCCACGTAAGATCCTATTTGGGAGGAAACATTCTCTATCAAGATTTTTTCCATTTTTAGACTAGAACCCGGGACTTCTAGTTAAGAGGACCAACCTCATTTGCTGCACACATCCTTTGATGGTAAAACGAGGAGATGTTTGGTAATGAGAGTCGTTCATTTTATTTTTTTAGTATTTAAAAATCAGCATTTGATCATGAAAAATGAATATTTGATAGGAAAATACACTCAAACAGTTAAATAAAATTTGCAAAAATTATTACCAAATACAACTTAATTTCAAAAATTTCAAATAAAATAAAAAATATTTATAATAATATGTACTATCTTGTATATGAGATGTAATCTAATGATATCATGCGACTATATATCTATTTTGAGATATTATGTTCTTAGAATAGATTGATTATTTGATGGTATGTAATAGAGAAATTAGTTAGGTTGGTGATTTTGTTAGATTTTAGAAATTAAAAGTATAAATAATAGTTAGAAAAAGTACATATAAATTTTTAATATTTTTTACAAAAAATATACTTAAGCATGATTCCAACTTTAATTTTATAAATTTCAAATAAAATGAATAATATTTGATTTTTATTGTCAAATGATGACTTAGTAGAAAGACGTGGTAATTACACTTTTGATCCTTCACTTGTGTAAGCTCTTCTAATTTTGGTCCTTGCAATATATATATTTCATCAAGTATATTGAACGTTCAATGAGTTGAGTAAAATAATTTTTTGATCCCCACTTTATATATATTGTATATATAAGAAGGTATAGATTTTATATTTAGTTTAAAGTAATTTTTTACAAATTTATCACCAAACAAAGCGTCTAAAAACTTTTTGTTAAAAAAATAATTAGTACAAATCAGTACAAGTATAATGAGGTAAGTAATATAGTAATAAAAATAAATCTAACATAATACAGGATCAATTTATTGGTTTAACATCGTACACAAGCAAAATCAATTAAATTTGTGAAGATTCAACAATAAAAGGACTGAAAGTGTAAATTTTATTCCTTTCATTTATTTTGTTCGTCATACATTCATTTTTAATGGGTGTTTGGATTTTAACTTATTTTTCAATTTTGAAAATATTTGGTAACCATAAAAAAATGTTTCTTAGGTAAAAAAAATATATAAAAAAGTCAAAAATCAAAAGTTGAATGTCTCTTAATATGATTTTTGGCTTTTAGTTAATACATCACGTTTTATAAAAGTCAATCCAAACACCCCTAAGTCCATTTAAAAAAAAGATCTATTTTCCTTTTTAAGTAATTTATTAATTTTATTTTTCACTGTAACATATAAAAATCACAAGATTAAAAAATATATCTCTATCTAGTATATTCTCCTTATGGGCTTGATTTTTGAAATAAGAATTTCCAAGGTTTCGGTATATCCTATCCTCCCCAGGCTTCAATTATGAAATTCTACTGAGTATGTCATTATTGTTGTACAATTGACATATCTTTAATTAAAAAAATCTCAATATTCAAAAGTCTTATTTACTTTTATAAAATTCAAAAGGTCAAGACAGGACAATCAAATTGAAACGAAATAAAAAAACTCAGAAGATTAAAATCAAAATAAATCAAATGAAAGTGAAGTACACTCCTCCTCCTCTATATATAGAAGTAGGTAAACACCCTTAAACCACACCAAAACCCAAAACCAAAAAAAGCCATGGAGGGCTCTTCTTTCAACATTCTCTCATTATCCCTTCTCTTATTTTTTAGCCTAGCCCATGGGGGACTAGCCAACCCCAAATGTGCCAACTTTCACCAAGACTCATCAACACTACAAGTCTTACATGTAAACAGCCCTTGTTCTCCTCTCAAACAACAACAAAAAACATCATGGGTGGACAGTGTCCGCCAAATGCAAAATAAGGACACAAGCAGACTACAGTTCTTGGCTAGCCTTGTGGCTGGTAGATCTTTTGTTCCTATAGCTTCTGGAAGACAAATTCTACAGACCCCAACATACATTGTTAAGGCTAAAATTGGGACACCACCTCAGACTTTGATGGTGGCTTTGGATAATAGTAATGATCTTTCTTGGTTCCCTTGTGGTGGCTGTGTTGGCTGCTCATCTGCTGTTTTTGCCTATGACAAGTCCACCACTTTCAGCAATGTCAGTTGTGAACGTGCCTCTTGCGGCCTGGTAATTATTTTGTACCTGCTCTGCCATTTTAATTTGTTTATTTGATTTTAACTTGACACATCATTTAAGAAAATTATAAAAGCCAAATAATTCTTTTTGACACAACTAAAAAGAAAGTAACACAAAGAGAGCACCATCATAATGAGTATATCTTTTTAAAATTCTGTAGTCTTGAACTAAAAATAAGAAAAATATGAGTACTAAATATGTGCTTTTGAACGTCAAAAGCTGAAGGTTACAAAGTATACTTTTTATACTCTTATTCTCATTAAGAAAGAATCAGAGACTTTTGGGTATATTAAAAGTGTGATGACATTAATAGCTATAAGAGCTTGTGTAAGAATAGAAAGGTTAATATTTAATAAACTTTTGAGATGTGTCATTCTTGTCACAACAAAATAGACAGAAAAAGTGTCAATAAGAGTAACATTTATGCAACATAGACAGAAAATTAATTTGATTTTTACGAAAATTAAGGAAAAAGTTCAATTTGTCATTTTAAATGTGTCGTGGTATCTTGGAAATTAAAAGTTATTACAAAGAAAGTGACATTTATTTCGAAACAAGACTAAAGAAAAAGATATATTTACTTAAATTGTAGCAACAGAGCTAACATGTTGAAACTAACATTTTTTTTTGTAAGAAGACTAAAAAAGTGAGACATAAATTGTATAGTAGTATAACAGAGTAGATTGAGTAGTTGTAACTTTAAATATTGTAGGTACATTTCTTCTACGATGGAATATCAACCACGTATTCGTAATTTTTCAATAAGTTAAAAGAGTAAAATCCGAAAAAGTAGGTAGAAATTAGAAAAAGTTAAATCTCCTTTTAAGATCTGCTAAACTTGTAATTATTGGCAAAGTATATCACGCGCTTGATACGGCGCGTGAGGCCTGAAAACTTGTTTGTTCCTTCCTGACATTGTCCGTAAACAATGCAATCAGTTATCCGGCCCGTGACCTTCGTCACATGTTTTGTTCAACACTTCTATTCCAATAATTTTTTTTTAATTAGATAAAATCAAATTGTGAACGATAAAGTAAAAATTTAGATATTTAATCTAACGGTAACAAAAATATTTTGTCAGGTACCAAACCGGAACTGCGACGCAGCCACTTGCACCTTCAACCTAACCTACGGTGGTTCAAGCATAGGTGGAACCCTTTCAAAAGAAGCATTTGCACTGACCAAGGACCCCGTACCTGATTTTCTCTTTGGTTGTGTAAAAAAAGCCATTGGCAAATCTGCTCCACCTCAGGGCCTATTAGCTTTGGGCCGTGGCCTGTTATCATTTACAAGCCAATCCGATAGCCTCTACAAGTCCACATTCTCCTATTGTTTGCCCAGTTACAAATCTCCCAATTTTGCTGGTACACTTAGGTTGGGCCCAAATGGCCAGCCCCAGAGAATCAAAACCACCCAATTGCTAAGAAACCCAAGGAGATCATCCTTTTACTATGTCAATTTGGTCGGAGTTAAAGTCGGAAAACGAATCGTCACTATCCCTCCCAGTGCACTCGCTTTCAACCCTAACACCGGTGCCGGCACAATAATTGATTCCGGTAATCAAATTTTTGTTATTACTCCAATGTACTAGCAAATCAATTAAATATACTAATTTTTTTTTAAATTTTGAACAGGCACGGTGTTCACGAGGCTAGTGGAACCAGCTTACACGGCGGTGAGAAACGAGTTCAGGAGGAGAATGGGGAGGAACACGACGGTGACGTCACTTGGCGGATTCGACACCTGCTACACCGTCCCGATAACAATTCCGACAATAACGCTGATGTTCGCCGGAATGAACGTAACGCTGCCACAAGACAACTTCCTGATAAAGAGCAGCTCAAGCAGCACAACTTGCCTAGCAATGGCTGCTTCCCCTGCAGACCCTGTGAACTCTGTACTCAACGTAATCGCCAGCTGGCAACAGCAGAATCATCGGATCCTCTTTGACGTACCAAATTCTAGAGTCGGCGTTGCTCGTGAAACCTGTAGCTGAAAACAAAATGCTACTTAATTGGGTTTTGGATTTTTCTTAATTAAGTTAAATCAATATCATCATTTGATGGGACCTTATGTGTTTTTCTTTTTTCTTTTTTTTAGTTTGGGAATTAATTATTAGAGGTTTGGCAACTTTTATATTGTCGGTCGGTGCATTTTCGTTTTCTTTGGATTTTATGAGTCACGGGTTGAAACTTGAAATGGATATGAACACTCCCTGTTTCCAGATGCTTCTTCTTTATTGATTTCCCACTATCAAAAATAATTACTGGTCCATTCCAATCCTGCTAGGTATTTATTGCTCAGGACTCATGATTATAACTTACTGTTTACGGTAAGTTGATACTTCCTCCGTTCAATATTTTGGAATATTTAATAATATTTTAGTTTCTAATTTATTTTTATTATTAATTATAATTATTTTTTTATTATATTTTTCAAGATCATATTTATTATAATCAAAAGGTAATTTGATAAAATTATTCATTCATTTAATTACTTTGTCAAGTGAACAAAAGACAAGTAAAGTTAGACGAAGGGAGTACCAAATAATAATTCATGAATGTTTATTCAAGTGGCATTGTTTAATTTGATGCCAAATTTAAGAAGAAATTTGTGAATTGTAAATTATTTTATTAGGATAAATTTTAAAATTTTTAATTGTAATTAGGTAATATATTTTCAGAGACAAATTAAATAAAAAAAATTAATTTGATATTTTAAAATAAAATTAAATATCATCAAATTCGTCCCTTTTTTTTTTTTTTTAACTTTCTAGTTTTGTGACCATACCTTCCTTCTGCCTCCTCTCCATATTTCCCCATGCCCCACAAATTTAAGGCACCTAAGCAGACTTATAGCATGGGCTAATAATCATTCCAATCTTATCAATTCTTGGAGAAGATCAATGTTGGATGTCAGCAAAAGATTTCAAATAATAGGAAGAACTCCAAACGCTCAGTTCAAGCTTATCAATGATTCAAATTACATGCAGTAGATAATTTAGAAAGAGATATAGCATAGCAATATTATAATAATAACATATAATTGTGAGATTTAAAAAAGATAAAATTTATTCAAACTTTGTTGCTATTTCATCAAATATTTCAAAAAGATTTTCTATAAAAATCGATATCTAATGAATTTAATGGTTCCCGAAAGAAAAAAGAAGAAAGAGTGACATGTCAGAAGCCCAGATTTGTTATTTAGAGGTATCAAAAATATAGTAGTAAGCAACCAAGTAGTAAGCAACCAGGCACACAACAACGATAACAACAAAAATGCTTAAGTAAAAAATCTCCAAGTTTTAACACTTGACCTGCCAATGATTGAGACTTTCGCAACTACTCAACGATTGTACTCTTAACCTTATATTAAAACATGTCAACATCAATATCTAAATGTATAAAAGAAAACCATTGACTTATCTATACAGGGTAATAGCTTCGCTCCTATACCTCGTGAAGATAAAACGGCTATATAGACACAATTGTTATTTACCTATGTTCACTATAGTAATTTTAACAAATTAGATGCAAAAAGTAGAAAAATTAAAAGAAAAAAAAAACTCGATTAGAATTTAAATAAAATAAAATAAAAATAAATTTTTAGAGTCCACGAGTTATTTCCGTGTTCTTAAAGAATTGAGTTATTTCTCCTAAAATAAAATAAATAATAATAATAATAATAATAATACAAATTATAAAACTCCGACACTCAATAGCAAAGCAAAATCACATTTACATTTTGTCTTCGAAAGACGAACGATGCAAAGAAGTCAGAGGAGAAGAAAAACATTTTGTTTGTTGATTGTTTTAGGTAAAGTGTATTAACATAGTTAAAGAGTTTTAGGTATTAGTAGCGTAAAAGGATTTAATACATGCATTAGCATAGTTAAAAGATTTAATTGCCCTTCAAAGCTTTTTTTTTCATCTTTTCCTCCATAAATGTGAATGGTATTTTTCTGAATAATTTTTTTATGCAATGCATGCTAACAATGCATGAAAATATTCATGTATAATTAATACAAACATAATTAATACGTATATTACTAATACAAACATTATTCTGTACACTCTATCAATCAACATGAATAAGGTGTAATTGGTTAAGAGGCCGATGTCTTCGATTGGTACCTACCCTAGGTCTATAATCCACCCATTTTTTCAATTTTATAAAAGATAAAAAAAGTATTCTAAATATAAACATAAAAGTTTTCAACTCCAAAATAAACTTTCATTGTTTATTTATTCTCCTATGTTTTCCAATTCACAGGACACCTACCTCTGATAAATCTTTGAAATCGAACAATTTACATGAATTCAGCTATTGTGTATTGCTTTCTTTTTACACCATAAAGTATACCTATTCCACCGAGTGTCACAATTTAAGGTTTTAAAAAGTCCAAATGGTAGTAATTTTCAATTTTTTAGTACTAGTTTGTTTTAAATTAATTTTTTTCTAGAATGGAAAAGACGTATGTACACAACACCAAACTCTCTAAACACAAAGTCAACAATGGCGTTTTGATGTGTATGTATATCCACTATATAAAATGAATTTGTGATTAGTTCAACGAATACTAATGCTGGAAAAATATCGGAAATGGAGGTCAAGCGAAGAGCGGTGAAGAACCTCGTTACGAAGCTGAGTTCGGTATCGGAGCAGACACGAACAGAAGCAATTTGTGAGCTGAGATTGATTTCGAAGAACGATTCCGAAAGCAGACCGTTGATCGCCGACGCCGGTGCGGTGCCGTATTTGTCGGAGTCGCTATACTCGTCGAACAAATTGTCTCAGGAGAACGCAACTGCGACGTTGCATAACCTTTCAATTTCTAACAAAGACTTGCTGATGTCCACGCGGGGGCTCCTTGATGCTCTTTCTCACGCTCTCCGGAATCCCTCTTCCCCTTTCGTCGCTCAGTGCGCCGCTGCCACCATATTTAGCTTATTGACCGTCGAGTCTTATCGGTCCATCATTGGGCACAAGCGTGATATACTTTTTGGTCTTATAGACATAATTAAGAACCCTAATTCAGATTCTAGAACGCTAAAAGATGCCCTCAAAGCCCTTTTTGGTATTGCGCTTTACCCGTTGAATCGTGTTCACATAATCGAGCTAGGGGCTGTACCTCCGTTGTTTTCGTTGCTGTGTAATGATAGTAGAGCCGGGATATTGGAGGATGTTACTGCGGTGATTGCTCAAATTGCTGGTTGTGAGGAGAGCTGGGAAGCGTTTAGGAAGATTTCAGGGGTTGGGGTATTGGTGGATATGCTGGATAGTTCTACTGGATCAAGCAGACGAACTAAAGAGAACGCAGTTTCAGCGTTGCTGAATTTGGTGCAATGTGGCGGAGAAGAGACACTCAATAGTATTCGCGGCATAGTTTTAGGAGCAGTGGATGGAATTATTGAAGTGGCAGAAAATGGAACGGATAAAGGGAGGAACAAGGCAATGGCCTTGTTGAAGATACTTGACGCGAGTTCTTGTACGTTTCAAGAGGAGCATGTGGACTACTTATCAAACCAGTCATCATGAGTATGTCAAATATACCTCTTTGGTTATGCTTGTATAGATTCCTTTCTTTTAGATTTTGTGTTTGTACTCTTTGTGGTACTATAACAGTGAATGGAGTGTGGAAATACATTAATGTGGTTGTAAGAAATAGTTTGGATTGAATACTAACTAAAACAAATTGAATAGGCATTTGATTTGTGATTTGGATACTTCTAATGTATTGCACTGATAAAAGGGCCATTGCATTACCTGTTTGATGATGAGGTTATTGCCATTGGTGAAAACCCGGAGAAACAAAGATTAGTTCAGTCAATTAAGTATGCATTTCACTATTCTTTGACAAGTGGCCTGAATAATTATACATACAAGATCATTTGCCCATTCCTATGTGTGCCATTTCACTATCCTTCAGAACTTACAGGAGTAGTTTGTTGGTTCATCGATGGGTAACTTCAATAGGTTTAACTCATGATTTTCTTATGCACAGCACAAAATAAATTAGATTCAAAGGTTCTACATCTACATGTCTAAACCTAACAACTACTGTTTTGCTTTAGCTTTTGAAATATGTGTCATGCTTATTTCAAAATTGTTAGTTGTTCAATTTGTCGAGTTTCATTTATTCCCTCAACCTGTTTGGTGCTTTCAGATGAATAAAACTTAACCTGATGGGATGGAGGGCAGTGATTCCACATTGTTTTGGGACAACTCACACATTATGTTTACGTATGGGAACATATTTTTGGACTTGTAACAACTTGAAAAGTAGTAGGTTAGAGCAAATAAGAATGGACAGACAATTAAACGTGATTCTCCTCTCTCCACCACATGATCATATGAGTAAATGTGGGACTTGGCGCAACTCTGGTTTTATGAAGCTGACTTTAATTTGTTATTTTCTGCTTTAAAATAGATATAAGAGAGTTTGACAATTGAGTTTGATTTGGTTGTTCTATGTTTCGTTGACTCAGTGTTACCTCAAAACAATGAACTATTTCCGGAAGTCCCCTTCTTCATTTCCTCCTTTCTCCTCATGAATGTTACACCAATGTTCACTTAGCTAAGCATATCAATTAAGCTTTTCCTTTAATTTTAAATACACGAGAGAGATAGACTTACTAATTCTTCTCATTTTATCTCTCTGTTAAAGCTTAAATTATATCTGGTTGTTGGCTAAGCCTGTGAGGGTGATGCTGCAGAGCATCAGTCTTCTATTGTGGGGATCGTGGAGTCCACTACGTAGCTGTAGCACATGTTACAATCTCCATTTGCGAAGCTCCTGCTCAAAATGTTGTCAGCTAAAGAGGTAGTAAGGGCTATAGATACAACTGAGGAAATTATATAAAAATGTCTCAAAATTTTGGAAGGATATGAATGAGTTGGAGAAAGATAAAGAATCATAGAAGAATACTAATCCTATTAAAAGTGATTATTTTGCCTTTTTAAGCCAATTGCAGGTCTTGCTGTTGAGAAGAACATGAGGTTATCATATTTTTCTCTCTTCCAAAGGCTCGTGTAGTGCTTTCACTATATTGTTCCCATCTCATGCATATTCCAAACATATGTTTCAGTTACAAAATTGAATTTAAAGCATAAAAGGCTGACTTTGTGGGGACCATTTCTAGATTCCTTTTCACATGTAGTGTATGAGGCAACAAAGATTTATAAGGTTTAGAAGGGGTGAAGAGGGAATAGAAGGCAAAAAGGAGAGGAGACGGTGTTACTCGATAATGACTCCTGAATGCTGCATGCCCAAGAAAGCCTGCCTAATAAAAAGATGACGCATACTCAAGAAAGCCACCATGAAATAATTATTATAGTACATGACATTCAATTCTGAGAATCTAACCTGGTGAATCAGAGGTTGCCCCTGAGGAAGAGTATCTACCTTACAGATGATCGATGCTACTACCTTACAGATGATAGTATAAGTTGGTCTGTCAAGTTTTGTGGTTGATTAGATTGGTTCTGCCTTCTTTTCTTGTAACCAGGCTGTACTTGTATAAAGTCTCATACCAACTAGATCAATTCGGGAAAAATCATCTGAGTGGATTTGTGTTTGCATATGTTACAGTTACAGTAGATTGATTTGTAACTCACTGCTTTATAATTGATTGATCACATGCCAACTTTGATTAATTCAAGGACACCTGAGCTGATTCATCTTGTTTGCATATATTGTGGTTAGATTGGGTTGATTTCTGCATGTTTAACAACTAAACCCCACTCTGAAGTGGTGGATAAGTTTTACAAGTGGAAAACAGTGTAGACAGCAACTTAGAAGTATCAGAAACTGACAAAAATTGGTGAAACTTAATAAAGAATTAATGACTGGACCGCTCAGCTTCTCCAAAAGACATCTCTATATGGTTAGTTGCTTCATACGGAGAAAGCGTGAGATACTTCAGGAATGTCAAAAGGTATGAAAATGGTATAGTAGATGGACTTCAAGATCTTTATCGGTAAATACCTGACTAGCTATACAGCTGGTTGTGTTGCTTAAGTTCCGAGCGTCAGTATAGTTTGAATACCTTTAGGTAGTCATTAGCTTGTGAGTAGCAACTTTACCTTGAGGTTATACCATTAAGCACCGTCAATCTTGAAGTTGCTCATTTGGCAATTCGGAGCTTATAGAGTTCATCTTTGTCATACATTCATGTTACTATTCTCATAATTTCTTGAATTTGTAAGATACTAACTGTCCTTACCTTGCAGATAAATGAGGTACCTAATATTTGCACTGGTCTCAGCCAAGGTTCCAACACTGTCTGCTAGCCTTGACCCTTTCTAGGAAAAATGAGATTTAGTTGCTCAAAATGCATTGACTATATATTAACCAATTGCCAATTTATGAGCTAGGCAACTCCGAATTGCTTTTTGGTGCATGTAGTTTGTTTTTTAAGGAATTTGTCTCAGTCGTTTTCTCGAGGGGGCAAATGAAAAAGAAGATACCCTTCGAATATTTGTTGTTCCTTATTTGCAATCTTTTTCTTGTTTGTTCTATGAGAGAGAGAGAGAGAGAGAGAGAGAGAGAGAGAGAGAGAGAGAGAGAGATTGTGTTTTTATTGTTGAATGAACATCCCTATACCTTTCCCTTCCATTTGAGTTCACACTGGTCTGGCTTTCCAGTTGATTCTATAGTCTTAACATTCATCACAAGAGACAATTCTACATAGACACAATACTTGATTTGACGGGACAAGTGTACGAAGAGGTAAGTTGTATGTAGACTCTGTACTGTTATATTTGGGACTAGTTTTCTATACAATCCACATATTTTGCAGATTATCACAATTTTCTGTTAAGAGTTTCAGCTATGGAGGTAATTTGAAATGCATTGGTACCTCCAAACCTTGAAGAAATTGCTCTTTGGTGCATCTAATGTTGGACAGTGTCTGCTTTTGCATGTTATTTGAGCCTCCCTTTTTTTCCTCTTCCCCTACCCATTGCCGTGGGTGTGCAGTGACACTAGAGAATATTGGGTTTGGGTAGGGGGAAGGAAGCAAAGAGGTCAGTGAGTCAATACCTCTTTCCTTTCCTTGGATTTAGAGTTAAATTAGACTAATTTTACAAGTTATTATCACTCAATCCTCATGCTAAAAAAGGAGTTCAACAGAAGCATCAAGACTTGCCTCTGTTTGCTCCTGTTTTCTGATCAGGTGCAGAAAAAGTCCTATTGGAATGAGGTTCCTATACTAGTTGTTGACGCTAGACTTGTTGAGTTGAGAAACTCTTCCAATTAGCTTCTCCTCTGGTTTTTGTCAATAGTGTGTTAGATGGCTGCCAATGATACAATAAAAATTTCAGTTATGTTGATTTATTTTACGCTACGTTAAGGACAAAACTGTAGCATAAGCCATGGGTCTAGATACCATCTAGCAACCCTTACCTGACTGTCCTCTGTTAGTTCTTGGCTCTATTACATATCTTCTAGTTGTGTGTTTTCTTCCATCTTTCATTTCCATGGTTAGTGCTCTTAAACAGAACCATGACTTGTGCCTAGATTATTATTTCTTATTCGTAGATTAAGATGTTATTGGGTAAGGGAAGATTTTGAGCTCCACCCCATCTCACCAACTTATCGTCTTCTACTCTTTTGTCCAGACTTGTTACACTATAGGTGGCTGTTCTACTTATATGTTGCCTTGATTTAGAATCCATTCAGTGACAGACATGTACAGTACTAATATTTTCACATTTTACTTAAACTAGTGTAAAAAGAGAGAGACCTAATCGGACAAGCACTATAATAAACAAACTCTCAAATGGAGAAAAGATCTCACCAGCCCACATAATATCTTTGGGTTGATAGTCAGTCCTCACGTGTACGTGAAAAGTCGACAATATATGTGGAGAATAGGGGAAAAGGCGAGTGGAAAGGCCTAAAAGTTAAAAAAGGAGCAGCTAATAAGTTGGAATGACGATAGCGCATTGTCTAGTGGGCAAAAGATGAGAAAATCCATCATAAAACAACTTTTAAAAGTTAAAAAAGCAAAGGGATATGAAACCTGAATTCTGTAGGAGCTCATTAGATAATAATCATTTTGTATTATCCTAGATATTTTCAGAATGTTTTTTCTAAAGGTTTGTCCAAACGGCTAAAATTTCCTACTTACCTCTTTCATCCTCCCTCTTTTACAAATACATTACCACTAGAAGGAATTACAGGACACATGAAAAATGGTTCAATGATAAAAGTAGTGTATATGCAAGACTTTTTATGGAAACGCAGAGGACCAACACAGATTAGTGCATTGGATACCAACTTTCTTTTTAATGTTAGTGTAGCAGTTCAGTTTACAGTGTTTTTTGTCTGGTTTTATATATTTCATCTTTGCTATAGAGTAACTAAACTTTTCTACAGTTAATTTTAAATCTAAAAGGTACCTACCTAAAATAGTTACACATGCTTCCCCATAGTTAACAGTAAATCTTTGCATCATTGAAATAGTTACACATGCTTCCCCATAGTTAACAGTAAATCTTTGCATCATTGAAATAGTTACACATGCTTCCCCATAGTTAATAGTGAATCTTTGCATCTCTTAAGTGGATGGTAATATGCTTTGTCAAGTGCTCATTGATACTCCAATACTATAAAGTGAGATATCTCATTTTCCAAAATTTTAAAAAGAAAAAAAACCACAGGTTATATTCGGTACTTATTATTTTACTAGGACAATATTTTTTTGGTGTACACCAATCACATATCTAATGAAATCTCTCACGTGAGGTCTGAGCAGAATAGAATGCAAACAATGCTTTATAAAGCTAAAAAGGTTGTTTGGCTGTTTTCCAAAAATCCTTAGATCAGTTGTAACAATTCCAGGGACAAAGAAGAAAATATAGTTAATCACAAAAAAAAGCGTAAAGCCTATCGGAAGAAAGCAAAAAAGTATAGTAATCAAAACCCAATACCAAACAAATAGAGTGAAGGAAATAATAATAGATAATGATGGATATCAAAACAACAACTACAATAATTTAGTTAGCACAATGACAAATACCAATTAGTACGCACGATAACACTACCCTAATATCCTACTACGTGTCTTCCACACCCTCTTATCTAAGGTCATGTCCTCGATAATCTGGAGTTGAGTCATATTATATCGTATCACCTCTTCCCAATACTTTTTTTATCTACCTCTGCCTCTCTTTATACCCTCTATAACCAACCTATCACACCTCCTCTTTGGTACATCCACACACCTTCTCTTCACATGACTAAACCATCTCAGTCTCACTTCTCTCATCTTATCCATCGCGAAGGTATAATCATTTTGTATTTATATGCACTGATTCAATTGATTTAAATTCACATCACATACAATAATAATAACATACCCGATAAAATTTTATAAATGGAGTCTACAAAGGGTGATATATACATAGTCTTAACCCGACTCAGTAAGAGCATATCAAAATCAAGTGTTGAAGAAAAATACAGTATTGAAGAAGACGTGTTAAAAATACAGGAGAAATGGACAATAATAACAACAAATAATATGGTAATCGAAGCAAAAGATTAGAGCGAAGGAAACAACAGGTAATAATAAATCAAGACTAATATAACAAAAGAGCGATAATAATAACACTGAAAAGAGAATAGAAATAATCTTTGACTACCTAATAATCTTCTACTTTAATCCTCGGCCTCCACATCTTTCTATAGTAATGTCTTTGATAATCACCACGTGTGTTATGTTTTGTCTAATTATTTCTCCTCAATACTTCTTAAATCTATCTTCATCTCTCCTCAAATCCACACAACTCTCATTGAGGTATTTGTCAATCTCCTCTTTACATGTCCGTATGATCTCAATTTTATATTTTCCATTTTATTGCCACAAGAGTCATTCTCATCTTATTCTTAAAAAAAAATGTACATCACATAAAATCCGTCAAAAAGAGAAACACTCTATAAGAAAATTCTTTATCTCTAAAGGTTCGAACTAAATACTTCCGCAAAAAATATTCTATCACTTTCACCTACATGTATCGATCGTACTGGTCCAATTATCTCAAATCATGGTGTAAAACTTATTAAAAAAGGAAAAAAATACTTTTAGAATAAATATAATTTTTATTGTTATGTTAATTTTTTTTAATGCTAGTAAAAAGTGAAAAGATTTTTATGAATATAGCACGGGATGGTATTTGATAAAATGAAGTGGGTGACAGTCCCACGTGACTGACCACCAATTTATAGGTGGATGTCATGGTTGGCTTCATATCAACGCTAACAGCCAAAAGATATATGCCCAATACCACATTTCACAAAACAAAAGTCACAAAACTAACACTATACATATTCACTAAAAAGATAACACTAACAAAAAGTTGGAAAAAAAGTTGGATTACCATCATTAACTCATTTGACAAAGTTAACAATATTTGCCCTCTCTCCCTATCCTTTGGTTGGTCACTATCTCTTTTTTCCCTATTCCCTCCATTTTCCATCTCTTAATGCTACTATCTCCTCATCAATAATATGCTAGTAACCGAAAGATGTTTAGCAAAAAGTGAGAGACTGATTAGACTACTTTCGACCAAAGAAAATTGCAACATCTTTCCCTTCAACTAATATAGTGTTGGGAAAAATCAAATAATTTTCTCACATCGGTGAAAGAGGAGAAATAGAACCTACTTAAATAGGTTCAACCTAATCTATTAGTATAAGGCCTTTTGGGAGATGCCCAAAAATAAATTCGTGAGGGCTTGGCCCAGAGCGGACAATATCATACTAATGCGGGGTTCGGGTGCGGATGCGCATGGTCCCTACATATGTCACCTCTTCCTCGTTTTCTTTTAATTGAGCAATAAACGTGAATGATTATAGACTTATCGGTAAATTTGAAAAAAAAATACAAGAGAATGATAATCGCTGGAGGGGAGGCCACGAGATTGTGTGGTCAGAGTTTGAGGGGAGGTTTGTTGGGATACAAACTCTCTCCCACATCGGTTGTGGAAAGACAAAGTGACCAACTTATAAGGTTGAACCCAATCCCATTAGTATGAGGCCTTTTGGGAGATGCCCAAAAACAAATTCGCGAGGACTTGGCCTAAAGCGGACAATATCATACTAATGCGAGGTTGGGGTGAGGGTGCAGGCAGTCCCTACATATAGTTCATTGATAATTGAACTTGTATTAATTTATATACGATAAGTATTTCCATCTCTCATTTTTATATGTATACAAGTACAAATCATATTGGTAACATATTTGTCCTATTATATCTTTTTATTTCCGCCATGTAAAGTGTAGTTATAGTGATTAGTGAGATTCTTAGGGAATAATTAAGTAATTTTCAGTTATTAAATAGGAGGATTAACATATGCGGCGTCCATTAAAAATCTTTAAACATAGTCACAGGTGTCGAACGAAAATTTTATTCGGGTATTGCGTTATGAAAGTCGATAAAGATCTTTAAACAAGATTTTGTTATGTCACTATGAAATTCCATGATTCTCCTTAATGCATAAGAATCCTAAAGTTGACAACCTTTTGAAACTACTAAGAGTTGTTCACATTCCTCTCCTCTTAATACACCACTCCAAACTTTTTTTAAAAGCATACGGAGTTACGATTCGAAATTCGATGAATAATAATAATATGAATAATAATAATATATCTGACTTGTTGTTTTCTTTGTCACCTAAAAATTAGGTTTTGCCTGTGGCAGAATTTGGATGTATTAAGAGAATTGTGCTTGTACTCCTACATTCTAAAGGATTTTTCTGACCAAAATTTATAAGCTGATCAAAATTAATTTATACACCATTTTCATTTAGCTATGAGTTTGCTCAACATTAAAATTGCTTAAAGCTATCATATAAGTGGATCATCCTGAACTTTTTTGTGGCACGTAAAAGCTTTTGGTTTGAGTAGTCTTTTACAATTTTATTTTTAATATCTTTGGTGATACTTTATTTTTTCTTTAACCTCATTCTCTCAAAGTAACAACCTTGGAATTGAAGGAGGAGGTAGCTCATCGTTTCATAAAGACAAAATTAAAATTTTAATTTTATGGATTTCAAATTTTATAATGATAATCTTTAAATAGTACAATAATAATTAAATTTTAAATTTAATATTTATACATATTTAATGAATTTACTAATACAAATACACTATTTGATCAAAAAATTTTGAGTTTGATGAATCCATATACAATCCTAATATATGACTTTCATAATACTCTTCCTAAAATATAACTTTTTCATTACCTCTTTATTTTCTTTTCATTATTCGTTTTCTTTCCAATGTGAAAGTATTTTTTAAATTTATATAAGAATGTTTATCAACATTTTTTAACCAAACAATCAATTGATTGTTATCTATTTCAATAGTTACTATCAAACATGCAACTACTTATTCGTATACTAATCAATTTTTACATCTAATATATCCTATTTTTCAACTTGTTGTGATTATAGTAAACAACAACTTTCAATTAGCTAAATCAGAACGGTCTCTGGAATGCCTAAAACTTATACACTAATCAATATATGCATGTCATGTGTTAGAATTAGTTTAAAGTTTTTTTAACTTAAATTTGATTGATTAATATATATTTTATTTTATTCAATTATCTAATCATGAAAAAATATATTAGCGGGACGTGTACATTAATCGTGATTAAGTTTCTATCCTCTAAAATAAACTTTAATTTTTTTATTTAATATTCGATATCTACATTATTGTCACTTAAAGCTTGATTTGGGGGAAAGCACTCTCTGAAAGAATTTTTTTTATACCCAAAGCTTAATTCGAAACCAAAGCAATCTCATCCACACTGACACATATTTCTTTGATGCTAAAAACAACTCTAATTAATTAGCTACTGTTTCACCTTTTTCTCCCTTTAACTCTAGTGGCTTGACCTTCATCATTTCCCCCTCCTTTCTACCACTTCATCCCTCTCCCCTTCCCCTCTCTGTGTTTCTTATGGGTCTAAAATATTGCTAGCGGCTAAGTAAAATAATTGGAAATGAAAGAGGATTATTAAATAGATACTACTAATGGATAAAGCTGTAAATTATCAGCAAAATCAAAATCAAGAAATTTCAAACAAAGATGATTTCTCACCGAAGATTAAGCCGCTGCAAAATTACCATGTTGCCACTGGAAGCAGTGATAGACTGAAGAGGGATGAATGGAGTGAAGGAGCAGTTTCGTGTCTTCTCGAAGCTTATGAAGCTAAATGGATACTCCGGAACAGAGCTAAGCTCAAGGGACAAGACTGGGAGGATGTGGCCAAGCACGTGTCGGCGCGTGCAAATTCAACGAAATCCCCAAAAACTCAGACGCAGTTTAAGAACAAAATTGAATCTATGAAGAAAA
>DF360193.1:0-36838 GCA_000787875.1 Solanum virginianum | reverse complement strand
CCCTCTGTTAGTGTGATTGCAAGATTGGAGATCCTACAGTCTATTGCAAGTTTAGCTGATATCTTTGAAAAGAAAAGGAGATTGTTTCACAATAATGATAATGATACAATAAGTATCAAAATATCTTTTATAGTTTCAAGTAAACTTTCGTCTTTTGGTGTAAATAGAGTTTCACCTTATGCATGGATATTTGGGCTAGTAAGTTGGATGATTGTAAAAAAGAGACACAACCAAATATAAATATTTTGGGCGCTATCTTGGTGCATTTATTATGAAATATATTCCGCTTAACCCCCACCCACCCCCCACACAATCTTCCTCAAAATCAGTAAGTCAAGTTCCAGTTGTAGTCTGCTTTGAGTTTAGTGATATCTTGCTATACGGACAAGGTTATCTTTGCTAACATCAAAGTTAATCTAATCAGAGCCAACTATCTTTTGCTTTAAGGATATGCTATCTTGGCTGATTAGTAGTATGTTATTTGAGTTATTCTGTTGTATAATTCCAATTTTATCTGACAGCTCGCTGTAGAGTATGAAAACAATGCCCTTATTGTGAAAGTGGACACAGACGATGAATATGAATTTGCACGTGATATGCAGGTACAATCAAAATTTGTTTCCCTTTCAATACTATTAACTATTTTTAAATAAAGTTGTGTCCTTCTGTCCTGTCACTCATATGAGTATACTTATCATTTATCAGAATTCCTTGCTTTCATCACATATTTCGTAAGTGCATGCTATTGTCTTTTGAGAATTTGTTGTCTGCTATAACTGAAAGAATCTCCTCTCAGGTTCGAGGACTACCTACATTGTATTTCATAAGTCCAGATCCAAATAAGGATGCTATCAGAACTGAAGGGCTCATCCCAATACAAATGATGCGGGACATCATTAATAATGATTTATGATGAATAATTCAGTAGGTTCTTTGTCAGTGGAATTGTGCATCCCATGCTCTTTGCTGCTGTTGTCGAGCTGCCTTTTGTTCATTCTCAGCGATGTACCAATATGTGCATCTCAAGATAAACTTTTAGCAATTTCTTTCTGAAGCTCTCAGGCTTGGTAACTGCCTCACAGTGGTAAGAGTTGTAACACAAATTTTGCACTTGAAACAGTTAAAAACAAGTAGTGCAACAAACTGCAATTTCTGATGTTAAAAACGAATGTTTGTTAGTGTAGAATTCCTCTAGATTGAAAGAGAGTGTTATGTACTCCAAATGTTCACGAAGTAGATGTTGAGATTAATGATGTTAGATTTTGATTAGGTTTGACAGTCTGATCTTCTGCTTATGAGGAGATGAGGGTTTTCAAGAAATAACCTTTCTACCTTGTGAGAGGTAGTGATAAGATCTGCGTATATTCTACCCCTTTTCCAAATTCCACTTGTAGGATTCCATTGGGTATGTTGTTGTTGACAGTCTGATCTTGAATTATAAACTTGGAACTTTGGTTTTAAGGACTTGATTGTTGGATATTGAATTTATCTCATATGCCATGAAAACTTCGATGAATGATAGTCGTAGAACAAATGATTTGGGTTCAACACGATGCACAAAAAAAGTTGGGCGTTTTGTATAAAATTGACGTATATTTTCTACTACTAATTTAGGTGTTAAATCTCTCTGTCCTTTTCGTCACCAAAGTTTGGACAGATATTTCACAATAATCCAAATATAAAGGAAAGATTCATTGAACCCAAATCATATTTTTTTTTCACCAACATAAGAGGCAAGATAATAAATTCACATGCTTCTCTATTCTAATGGCTAATAAAATTTTACAAAAATATGACCAGTGTCCTCAGCATTTTCTAAATAGGATAAAGATTTTCAAGTCTAGCGTAAGTGAACTATGTTTGAAAGCTATGAACCCCAAAATTACTAGTGATTTGTACAGAATAGAAATCAAGTATCTTTCTGTTAACGCAGCTAAAACGAAACCATATGCAGAAAAATCCCCAACAAAGGCAGCATTCTGGACTAAACATCTGAGGTTGAACTTCAGCAATGACCCTAAACCAACCCCAACTTCCTTTTAACATTACATCCATCTCTGTCATCACATCTACTCTGTATACATCCGTCTTCATGGCTGTCAACTACACTGGGGCAGCCTATAATGCCATTCGCAAAGACAGCACATGGACTGCCTCTCCTGTAAATTAAAGAAGCACCCGGCTTCCCTGTCCACTAACAAACGGAGGAACCATAATAAAGACAAACCCTTCATTATTCATCGTGCTCAAGAAGAACAATATCAGCAGGGTCTCCAATCCATGGACGCCCTTCTCTCCATTGAAACTTGATTCTTAGCTTCCCATTAGCATCTACTCCAACCACCTCACCTCTACTCGCATGAGTCTCCATCCCCCATCCCCACCGAGGTGCCACCAGCCCATCTCTGATCTTCACCTTATCCCCAATTTTAAATGCTCTAATTCTTTCCATTTCCAAGGCCTTGCAGAGCCATAGTCTGTCCATAAAGCAGAATGCAACCCAAAGGTCTCCATCTTCTATGCGGTGCACTACCCCAATACTTGCGTGAGAGACATCCCCCCATTGGTGTGTTGGGTTAGACACATTCTCCCTAACCTTGACCCAGTCGCCAACTTGGATTTCCTTTTCCTCCACTAGGTCTACTTCTGAAGGATCAAGCATCCAAGATCTAGACCCTGCTGGTGTGTAGATTCTTAGTTTGCCATCTGCATCAATTGCTGATATAGTTCCAACACTTGCATGACTATGACCTGACCAACCAAATCTTGGCTGCTTCACAGAGTTTCTAACTCTAACACGCTGACCAACTAAGAGCTTGTTTACTTTCTCAAGATGGCTGCAATATCCCACCCACTGGTCCTGCTCTCCACAAAAAGCGACAAAGACACTTCCATCCCACTTATCGTCTTCATAACTCAATCCTTGCACAACTCCAATGCTACCTGGCCCGATAGATTTCCAAACACTTGCAATCTCTCTCAACTTGACCCACTCTCCGACATCAAATGTCGGCTCTATCTCAAGATCTGCAGGATCCCCTTTCCAGAGACATTGCAAACCAAAAAATGCAACCCTAACTTCTCCATCAGCATTAACGCCAGTTATAACACCTCGAGAATCTGGATTAGTGCCTCTCCAGCCCCATCTTGGTTCTACCAGGCCAGACCTAAACCTAACATGCTGCCCAATTTGAAATCCAGAAACCTTTTCAACGTCAGTGTAATGAGTCATTAAGCGTCCTTTGCGGAAACAGCATGCAAGCTCTAAATAACCAGTGTCTTGAACGCTATGTACAACTGCTAAACTTTCTTTGCCTATGCTGTACCAATCATAACTGGGTCTAGTTCCCAGGCTTGGTTTTGAACGTACCCAATCACCTACTTCAAGTCCTGAAAGTCTTTCTGCATCTCCAGGAGAAACCTTCCATAAACTGTCTCTCCCAGCTACCCTAACCTAGAAAGCATCAATGGCCAGCAATTCATTAAAACTATAAACTAAATGAATTGGAGGCGAATTCAAAGTTCACCAGATTTTATGCTACTAATAAGGTCAATAGATGTTCTTCAACGAATTTAAAATGAAAGAGGCAGTGCAAGCTTACATTTAGAGCACCATCCATGTCAATTCTCACAATCTTCCCAACCGTTGCTGGTGTCTCATTGGACCAGCCAAGTCGAGGTTGAGAAACAGATGGCAGAACATGAATTTCTTGCCCAACTTCAAAAGGCGGCACCTTCTCCACATCAGTCACTGAACAAGAGAAAGGCTTGCTACGGAAGCAAAAAGCAATGCCAACATCACCATCTTCTTCCAAACTGTGGATTATACCTACGCTATTCCTTGTGATGTCCTCCCAACCATATTTTGGTGAGGGAACTGAAGCTTTTACTCTTACCCAGTCACCTACCTGTTAATGGCAGAGAAAAGAGAAATTATTGAGAACGCCACCTACACCTACTTTATGTCCCACAAACTTGAACCTTTTTCTTCCATTCTCATGATCTCATCTCCCCAACCCCCAAAACAGAACAGAAAACAGTAAGATACAGAAATAAGAGTCCCACAAACTTGAACCTTTTTCTTCCATTCTCATGATCTCATCTCCCCAACCCCCAAAACAGAACAGAATTTCCTAATAACCACTGCCGCATCTCCTCATTAAAGAACAAAATATTGATCAATTACATGTATTACCTTGAAATCCTCCACCTTCTCCATATCGGAAGGATCTGCCTGCCATGGGATGGGCCGATTGGGAATTTCTATGATCAACAGACCATCAGCCTCTATATCAATTATTTTTCCTACACTATGATGTGTTTCACCACCCCAAGCATATCTTGGCTCTGCAACAGTGCGCTTCACACAGACCCTATCAGCAATCTGTGAAAAGGTAAAGAAAGCAGAATTTAACAATTGAACAGGATAAAGGAAATTCTGAAATAGGTACTCCCTCAATTTCATTTTATTTTGCAATGTTTAATGGGGCACGTCCCATGACATTTATGTGACTAAGAGCATATCATCAACAGCAAAATGGAAAGTTTAAAGTTAAGAAAGTTCCCATTATATAAAGGGTGCCATTCTTTTTGTAAAATTAAAAAAAAAGAGTCATCTAAAATGAAACAGCGAGTAATAAACCACGGGAGATCAGTACAGACACAGTACAATGTATGTCTTACTCTGAATGGTTCAACAGGTTCAACTTCTTCCGGCTCACAGTGCCATGGATGAGGAAGGTAGCTTAGTTCCACCATCAGACTGTTGTCTGGTCTAATACAGTAGACTACACCAATGCTTCCTGGTGTTGCAGATCCAAATCCATGTTTAGCTGTTGTAAGTGTAGGACGAATGCGAACCCAATCACCGACCTTGAATTCCTCCACACGTTCCATTTCTGCAGGGTCAGCTTTCCACCCTCTAGATGCTCCAGGAAACCCAACACGAAGAACCCCATCATCATCAACACATAAAACAGTTCCTATGCTGTCATGGGCATGACCACGCCAACCAAATCTGTAGCAAAAGCAATGTTATTATTAGCTGTTACAAATGCTAATGTTTTCCTGAGTCAGCTTGAAACATTTCAACTAACATAACACCTGGCTGCAAAGGACATTCATGAATCAGCACCAGAAAAGCTAAGAAGCAATTGGCAAGACAGAACTAGGAAAGAGGAAACTTCATTACTCTTTTAAGTGATGCAATTTTTTGTTTCTCTATACTGTATTAAAGCTGTTTATACCTCCAAATGTCTTCATTTTTTCTTTTCAATATTTAAGTTAATGAGGACAAATTTAAAACATTTCAGCTTAAATTTGGTTGCAAGGTGACAATCGTATATCAGCTCAAGAAGAACTAAGAAGCTACTTTTCTTTTTTTTTTTTTGATAAAGAAAAACTAAAAAGCTATTAGCAAGGGAAAAGCTAGGGAAGGGGAAAGTTGGATAATTATACGACTATACTGTATTTTTGTTACTTCTGCTACTCTATTTAAGAACCAGATTTCTCTTTCTATACGTCCAAATTTCTTCATTAATATTCAGTTTATTTCACTCAGAAAGATCCACATACGAGCTATAAATTCAGTATATTATTTATCTATTTAAGACTCAAGGCATCTATTTTCTTGGACCACTAATTTATTGCCATGTACTGCATCTGAGTCATGATAACTTAGTAAGAAAAAAATGGTTATTACATATATGAATCATTACTATATAAGGAACTCATACCCTATTTGACCATAACGATAGCAAAAAACTCCAGTTTATACATACATAGCCAAATATTCACGTATTCATGAGACATTACAAAACCCAAACTCAACACCAAGAGGGGGAAAAGGGCAGGCCTATACAAAGTTATAACAGTACTCACAGTTAAGCAGGCCCATGCAATTTTCTTCTATAAACAGTAAGATACAGAAATAAGACGGAATGCACTAAACAGTTTCCTAGGGGAACATCTTGGGTGGAAAAGAGTTTTGAGAAAGGTTACACCAAAGTAGTCAAAATTGAGGCCTTGATTGTCAATTCCAAGAAGCGTACATAGTTCCACTCCAGAGAAATAAACGATCCACCCCCAATCCCCCTCTCCAGGATTTTCTGGTTTAGTGCCAAGATATTCTAGCTCAAGAAAGTGCAGAAAGGACATAAGAAGCACATAGCCCTTCTATAAATACAATGTGATAATAGTTTTATGTCAAACCTGGGTTCCTTCACATCTGGCTTGAGCTTCACATGTTGCCCCCTGTCCAGTGGAATCACTTTAACAACTTCATCTACTAATACTTGAGCCTCCCGGCATACTTGTGCCTCTCGGCCCTCCCCAGAGCAAAAGGACACAATGAGATTGTCTTTGTCAAGGACATTTTGAACAAAACCAACACTCTTATGTCTAGCACCTTGCCACCCATAAGTTGGTGTCACAATGCTTCTCTTGAACTTCACCCAGTCCCCTACTTCATATCTGCGTAGCATATGGACAAGCAACTCATTAAAACATCAAGCCCAATCAACAAGCAATTTATAATTATTATAAAATAATGACAAAAATAGCAACAGAAACAAAAATCTTTATGCTCACACTGTGGGAGATAGATGGACCCCCTTCTCCCTAAGTGCCTCTATCAAATCTTCTGAAATCCATTCACGAGGAAGAGCCTCCAAATAGTCGCATAAAGTTTTCCCACTGCAACAATAGACATTGCTGAAGTTAATCCCAAGCTCAGATACAAAATGTAAAGTCATTCCCCATGATAGCATAAACCACATGAAGGAGTGGCACGGACTAATTGAAACTTGCCTGTGATTCCTAACTTCAATAGCAGCATCAGGATACCTGAGCATAACTAAAATCCAATCAAGATTTTCACGTATCATATTAGCAGAGAATGCTGCTACATGGAAAGCATTATCACCTTCATCATCCTGACATCAGAGAGAAATAAAAAATTAGCTAAAAGTGGAATAACAAACAAAGAAATATTGACAAGTACTGGTTGCACCTTCGGAGAAAATTTTATGACCATAAACTACAAAACTCAACAATTTCTCAAGTTCGGGGTGTATCTGTTGAGGATTTGCACATCCAAAATCTTAGTGAATATCTTCCCGGTCTCAAACTTTGCAGTTATCGAAGTCCAGCAAAGTTACAACAAACAAATTAGTTTATTGATGATGACAGCACCATCAGGTGCAGGTACGTACAGAGCAAAAGCCAGTCCTCTTATAATTACAAGGGGCTGTGGAATTCTAACAAATCATCTACTATCAAATATATTCAGTAAATTACCCCTAGAGCCCAAATACAGTTCAAAAATATATGTATCTACTGATAGATCCAAAAAGTGTCAATTACAGACCTGCACATTACAATTTGCCCCAGCAGACAAAAGCAACCCGACACATGATTTTGCACCTCTATTCAATGCCACATGAAGAGGTATCGTATTATTCACATTCTTGATGTTTACATCAACTCCTGCATCGAGGATGATCTGAAGAAAATTTGGAAGTTCATGAGACAACAAAAATTGTTGTGGTTAAAAGATATTTACAATGAAAAAGAACCCTCACTTAACTACCGTGCAGAACTAAGAATTTACTCTCTTGCCAATAAAGGCATGCACTGACTGATAAGGACATTAAGACATGCATATTTTAAAATAACATGGAGACATCAGATCAGTTCTGCCTATTCATTTATATGATTGATCTATCAAAACAAGACTAAGAATCCCTTGATCTTTACGGTTAAGTGGAGCATTATTAGATCATTTCTAATATTAAGTTTCGGTCCATATAGAAATAACCCATTTATTTGACAAGAGATAGTTCTATATACCTTTTTATCTGTATAAATGGAGAGCAACAGAACTAACAAAACATCTTCATTTTTCTAGCCAAAAATCAGTGGAGGTGTCCTGGAGACTAACATGAGATCAGTGGAAAATGTAATGTAACTGATGCTAAGAAGAGTGTCACTGTCCAGACAAAGCATGATTTGGACATACAACCTAAGAGTGATGTTTTTTTCTGTGTTGCTCGGACTCTTCAAAAATGTCTATGTGCATGTTGGATGCTCCAAAAATAGTGTATTTTTGAAGGATTCAACATGGGTGCAGCAACATTTTTGGAGAGTCTGAGCAACTTAGGTTCTTTTTTCTTCTTCCAAAATAGTATTTGTCAAATTCAAGTACGTATCACCCTACCTTGACCAACTCAACATCATTTATCATAGCAGCAGTGTGCAAAGCAGTTCGAAAATGTTGTGTGTCTTGTGCAGCTGGATCTGCTCCAGCAGCTAAAATTAATTGTACCAGTTCTCTCCCCTCTACAAAAGTACACAAAATTACTCCAATCAAAACCAAGAACATGTACAAACTAGCAACTAAAGAGAACTACCAACTGCTATATCTTGTAAAACAACTATATTTATTCATTCTGGCAAAAAGATTGTCAACCCACCTGCTTCATGATCTTTCTTTAAAGCTGCTGCCATGCACAGTGCAGTACCAACAGGACTTGGAATATCAATAGCATCGGCGATATCTTCAACAGATGCAAGTTCCACCCACCTCTTGACAACGGCAACATTCCATGTCGCGATGCACGTGTGTAGTGGCCTGTAGAAGGAAAGACACAAAATATGCACCATGTAGGAAAGGAGAGAGGAGGAGATCAAAGAATAATACAAGGACACACATGCTCAAGCATCCTCCTTCATGAGCAGACAGTTTTTCTCGCTGTTGCTTTTTCAGAAAGCTAAACTGTGAACAACTAGAGTAGAAGTGGAACAAGTTTAATGAACAATTGCCAAACTTCTCCAGATGCACCTGAAAAAACACTAGTATAATCTGAAACCCTATCATAATTGCTCCACGCATAGATCATCCCACTCTAAAACCATTAGTCACGTAAGTAATCTTCTGATCTCTATTGTCCCAACTGTTCTCTCAGGAAGTTTTTGTTTCTGTGATTTTAAGCAACACTTTTTTAGAATGGGTGATATTAACATATTTGAGTACTAGATACAGTGAAACATATTGAAGGACACGTTTATTCACTAACCTCCCATGTTGTATCGATAAATAAGAGAATGTTATCTTACGGACAACATGCCGGAACCCCAAATAGATAAATACAGTTAAAAGATAATAGCAACACTTCAGCGGTTAAATCAATTATAAAGCACCTTCTAAATACATATAAGGAGGTCGCATCAAAGAACTTTAAAACATTTTAAATATGATTAATCAGCTCCAACAATTTTCTTTACGATCCATTCTTAACTTAAACATGCCACAAAATCGATTGATTTCCATCTAAAACAACATTAAGTCAAACAAGTGGACCACAAAATCTTTTCTGCAAGGGAAAGGCCATGCTTTTCCTATTAAACTTTGAGCTCTTTTCTTCATGATTTCCCTTGTTATACACTTTCACTTTCAAAAAATTAACAAATCTGACTGACATAAGAATAAAGGAAAATAACTTAGAAGAATTCAGCAAGTGATACTCTACCCGTCGGGAGATATACATTCTGAAACTTGTATTTTTTCATCTGCAATTCCCACCACCACCATGATTCCATTTTCATAATGTTTTCCTGTGATTTGATATAAGATCTTGTGGGATTCCACTGGGTATGTTGTTGTTGTTGTTGTTGTGATTTGATATAAGATATATTTTGCACTTTTTTAACTGGTAATTTTATATTTTGCACTTTCCTCTATCCTTTTATTTAGATTTAGTCTTTTCCTAGCATTCATAGTTATAGGATTTCCCCAGTAGAATTTTTAATTTTTTTTTTCAAAGAGCATTTCAAAGAATGACTAGGAATCACATTTGAACTTACGTTAAATTTTTGGAGTTCAAGATACTCATGGATTTACAGCCTCCATTTTCCAGTATGATCTTAGCACAGTCCGTATATTTCTTAGCAACTGCTCGATGAAGCACTGATTCACCTTCATCATCAACAGCATTTGGATCAGCCCCAGCCATTAATAATTCCTGTTGCAAGGAAACATAAAAGAAATAATAGGTAACAACATGATGAGCAACAAACAACAGATTCTATTCGAAAGAGGGGCAAAACAAAACAGCATCATATAAACATGCTTTATTTTGGGTGAGGTGGGGGGCAGTATTGAGAGGAGACAGAATCGACCTTGGAGACTTGAAATACAAAGTAGGGAGTTTCACTAGTGAACAAGCATGAATTTCAAGTCAAGACTACGGAATCTCTTAAATTTTGTTTTGTTCATCTTTTATAACAGAAGGAGTGGAGGGTAGAGCAAGGACAAGAGGACAAATGAAAAATTGAACCTGCACCTCCTGTGTAGTCATTTACTTTTTTTAATCTAAAAAAATGTAGTACTTATCTTATCTCTTTAGCAGCCTGACTTTCCATTTGTCCCCCACATTTCAGTTTTAGCCTAGCATCTTTCTCAACATACACATAGAAGGAACAAAAGACCTACACGCATGCAATCTGGTTGGCCATGGTATGCACACACAAGAGCAACAGATGGACCAAGGCCCTCTCTTAGTCTAGACCTGACATTGGCATGCCTCCTGATAAGAGCACGAACACATTCAGGTGATCCAGCCGCAAGAGCAAACACAAGGGGTGGATCACCATCTTTGTCTAGGACATCCACATTAGCCTGAGAATATTCCAGAATGGCTTCAACAAGCTCCACACTTCCTCGTCTACAAGCAAGGTGGAGAGCAGTTTGGCCATCAGCATTTTGTGCCTCCAGTACAGAGCATAAAGAAGTAACACTTTTTCCTGATACAATCTTCGCTAGCAAGCCTCTGCACACATAAGGGTAAAAGAAATGAAGTACATAGAAAAGAATTCTTAGGAGGACTACAAGAAGTTGCACAAAAGCGGTTCGGGGAATAGTGTTCCAGAAACTTCTTGAAGGAATATGTGATCCAGTGGTGTACACAGAATGGTAAAGGCAAGACTACAGCAGCAAGTGCATTCAAAATGGTACTAGCTGAAGGTGGATATGGGATATGGATGGAACGCAATAGAAGAATATTCAAGAAGGAGAAACGTGAAGTGGAGCAATTGGCTAAAGGGATAGTTATTATTATCACTACTAGAGCTAAAGAGAATGTTAAAGACATGTTGATTAGTCTTAACTTTTAGAGGTAGTGTTTAGCTAGTGGTATTGAGCTGTTAATCTGAAACGGCTACTGTGATAGTAACCTGCTATGTAATGCTTATTGGTAATGAATAAAATCCCTCAGTTACCAAAAAATAATATGTGATTAAGAACAAGTAACTTCTGTAAATTCCCTTCCCAAACTTGAAAAATCCTGAAGATCTGATACTTCTTTTTACTTTTTTCTTTTATATTATGAAACTTTTCCTTTCAAATTTCTGGTAGTCTCTTGATGAATTTTGCAATATAGGATATCCTACTACTTAAGAAACACATGAATACTTACCGAACTCCATTCACATTGCCTTCAGAGACAAGTCTGTGTAGCAGACTGGGATCATCAAGAGAAACCTCAGAATGATATGCCGCAGAAGGTACTACACCATTCATTCCCAGGTACTGCAAGTTACTGCATTTTTAACATATAATAATTAACAAATCTCATTGGCCAATGATTAAACTCGAAAGAAACTGCAAAACATTAATAATTAGCGATCAGAATCAGGAACACACAGTGCACTGATGCAGCCTCTATTTAAGAAGCAAGACAACTAAGTATTAAAGCTATCTTCCAACAGCTAACCATATTTATATGACAATCCTGCTATAAAATATCAGCTTAAATAAATGTTCTTACTTATCAGGGCTGGCAGGAGGGCTTCGAGGGATCTCTTGCAAGTGGCGAAGAAATGTGGCTAACATTGAACTAAAGGTTGGTCTCTTGGAAGCCTTGAACTGCAGACACTCACCAATCATCTTCCACAACTCTGGCGGTATTCCAACACCCACTACACTTGCATATTGAGGAGGTTGTCTCCTCGCCTTTATAACAGACCGATAAATTTCCTCTGCACTTAAGCCAGCCCAGCTGCATAAGAATGACAAAGCGTGCTCTAAGTAAATCATACAGAATAGAAGAATGTATACGCTAAAAAGTAGTAGAAGCGAGAAGACTAGAAGTTGCCAAAGAAAAATAAGTTGTCACTTACGGAATAGAACCAGTGCACATTTCAACCAATGTGCAACCAAAGCTCCAGGCATCAGACTCTGGGGATATACCAATGGCACCATCCCAGAAAAGATTAAGTGATTTCTTTACAGGCTCCCACGCTTCTGGAGCAGTGTAGTTTGGGCTAAGCATTGTACAATCCATGCAAGAATGAGTTATTGTGGACTCACAATCCAATCGAGCTTTCCTACAGGCAGGCTTCTTTAAAATTGCAGGAAGCCCATAATCAGATACCACAGCATGGCCATTTGCATCTAAAAGAAGATTGGATGGCTTAATATTCATGCAAACGATACCAGCTGCATGAAGTTCAGCCACCCCACGTGCAATGTCTGCTCCATATCTGCATTTAAGATGGGATAATTCATCAAGGTAGGAAATACATGAAATACTAAAACCACCATCCTCAGTACACCTAGAAATATGACTAGATTCTGTAAACTGGACCCCAATGAGGAGCGAGGTGAAGAGTTTAAAGGGGATAAAGAAGGGAAACACTGGGTGGAAATTGAACCCTTGCTGACTCTCCAGAGCATCTGTAAGCTACACTCTTGATAAGCTTTGAAGTTCGAAATTTGATTCAAGCAGTTAAAATTCTAGATAGTTACAACATATCCAACCAAATTCATCACCCTTTCAGTTATGAGGGATGAAAACGATCATAACTAAACTGGGAGAATACTGGTGATTGGTTTAGAATCTACAGAAGAGCTTCCAGAGCTCCCCCATAATAGAAGTGCAAAAAGAATTTTTAAATTGGTAACTTATCTAACTGTGTTTATCACCCTATTTCATACAAAAGTTTCTAAAAACTTGTTGGCTGAGTCTTGCACTTCTATGGAGAACCGAGAACCTTCCCCCCACCTTTATGCTTTCACAGCTAACAAAAAGGCTTGGTTACAATTTATCTCAACATTAACACACATGTAATTGTGAACTCTTGGATGTCATACTCAGAAGACTGAATTATTATTAGGAGAATACCCCAAGTTCAACATCAGCTTACATCACTCACCGATTCTCCCATTCCGACGATGACTTCTTCTATGTCAAATCTTACTAAAATGAAAAATTCTGCACAATGAAGGGCGTAGATCCTTCTCATGGTAACCCTTTGTCAGAAGAGATGCCTCTAAATTCTATTTGTAACCCAGCACTCATACGAAGTCCCTATTTTTCTCTTTTAAAAAATACAGTGAAGAGCTAAGTCCCTATTTTCTCTTTTCTAGTTTTCTAAATCTTTTCCATCACTCACTAATTCTCCCATTGTATTCTGCTCTCTTTGTGATTTTGGCAGCATTTCCAAAGTGCTTCCCATTCCAACAATGAACAATTCAGCCGATCAGTAGAAAGAGAAAAAAAAAAAAGAGCAATTTCATTGCTTAACTGCCCCACCGCTGTTTTTCTGTAAGGATATTAATATATTAATAAAGGCTAAGTCTCCTGTAATTAGGGATTTTCCTTGGGAGGTACCTGGAAGGGTTTGGAATGGAATAATATCGATTCACACAGAAGAAGCAGTATAAAGTAGAAATATACAATAACTGCTTCTAGGTTGGTTCATGACAAAAGCCATTGATGGCATGAGCATCAGGACAAGAGCAAGCATTTACTTGACAGACATATTTCGACCCTCAGTAAGATGTCACCGACCAAGCCAAACCCCTAGATGACCAATCAAGAATAGGTCAAGTGTACACTATGCGATGAAATTTTGCCATGACAGCCTTAGCTTCCCCTCATACCAGCTACCAATGACCTTGGAAGAAGATACAGAAGAAAATGCTCCAAACAAAACAGTATGCTTTACTAGAATAACATGTTTCCCTCAGACTAATCTGCAAAGGAGGCCTTATCACTTTTCAGTTTTCATGAGGTAAAGCGAGTGGGGACATTAATCAGCTATTTCCTCTCAGCCTTAAATTGCCACAGCCATGGGACTTCTCTTAACACATTTTTGAACTTTATTGAACCATGCACAAGTCAGTCAAGGATCTTTTGTAATGTTGGAACACAAGGAAACTGGACAGAGGAAAGATCTGGAGCACAGTTCCACTCAACATTTTGTGGGGAGAGAGAGAAACAACAGATCCTTTGAAGGAAATGCTGACACTGTAAAATGGTCTAAATATAGGTGATTATACCACTTAGTTATATGGTGCAATTTCAAGAATGTATCTGATATAGATACTTTGTTAGATTTCCTAGCATCAAAACAGGATTGGATAGAGACAGATAGGGACAAACTTTCAAATCCATAATAGTATTCTTGATGTGCTCTGCAGCCAGGAAAGGCAGTTATTATTATTACATATAGATCTGAGCTGCGGCAATTGGAAACGGCAATGGAACGAAGGTAGGTGGAGAGTCTTCACGTTAGGCAGGACGTTTTGTTTTGTTTTTGACGAAAATATTGAAGTGGACACGTAACATAGAAGTGCCTTATATCCCCAAAGGGCAGAAGACAACTGGCAAACAATTGTCATAGCTAGCTTTGTTTTAGTCGCTGGATGCTCCTCCATAGTCCACAATGACACTCCAGCTTTCAGTAAAAGTTGTGGGAACCTGCCTCAAACCCAGCTCTACTTTGTGCCAAAGCATCCTTTAATTTACTTGAAAAACTTTTTGTGCGGGAGGGGGAACCTCACATGATACAAAAGCATTGTTTAATAACATCAAACCTAAAATTTCAGGTGAAATTCACTGAATATGTACCAAATTGATCTTTTCCTTATCAAAAAAGTTTACTGAATATTCTTTATCCAAAAAAAAAAAAAAGTTCACTGAATATTTACCATGTCAGTTGTGCGGGAATGAATTAAATTTCAACCATGTGTTCATGAGGTGGATGTTATAATGCGTTTAAGCATTTTCGGATTGGTGCAGAATCCTCAGTTTGACATTTGATCCAGTTCAGTGTTATTAAACGCATGCTTAAGCCCTGAAGCGAGGCTCAAAACATGTTGAGCGCTTCACCTCGCTTAATGTGTGTTTCATGTCATCATCAAGGTTCTAAGGAATACTATCCTTGCCAATGAACCTCTCCTAAAGAAATGATGCTAAACAATTGATAGTTCACTTTATCGTAATTATTTTCAATTTTTTTCCTCTATTTATCACTCATGCTTATAAATTATTGGTGTTGGACTATATATATATTTTTTTTTCCCTCCCATTGCGCCTTTTCATTATTCGTCTTATATTTGTTACTGTTATCGTATTTACATACTATCATTTGTTTTTCATTATTAGTCATTTCCTTTTTTCGCTTCTTTTCCCTTTTTCCCATATCTAGTATCTTCTGCTTATGGGGCTTGATTTTTTTAGATGAGGGTTTTCCGGAAACACCCTCTCTATCTCTACGAGGTAGTGGTAAGGTCTACATACATTTTACCCTCCCTAGACCCTACTTGTGGGATTCCACTGGATATGTTGTTGTTCCTCCCATTGCGCCTTTTATTATTAAAGCACACACTTTATTTGTGCTTAAAGCCCCAATGGATCTTACAACTTTTTTGCGCTTTTTGCTTTTGCTAACACTGATCTAATTATATTCGATTTTGTTTAGTGGAACAGAAAAGTAGCACCTGCATTTTGAAGGATCAAGCTACATTACGATGTATTAACTAATACACAAGTGAGCTGTCAAGATCTGTATTCTTGATAGCACAAAAGAAGATGACTAGTGATATGAAAAATGTAGGATCAAGTATCAAAAAATCTGTCATTAGTCCGAGAAAAAATGACTGAACTGTCAACATGTCAGCATTTAAGGAGAATGCCAATCACCAGTTGATATACTTGAGGTTGCATAACAAAGGTTTATAGTTTAGAGGCTTTGGAGATAGAATAATGGCAGTAATAAGTTCTGGAAACAACTAATAGTTGCCAAATATGGTAGGAGAGACTGTTGGACACACTGTCCAGTCTATCTTCCTCATGGTGGGATCTGGAGTACTATCAGTAACTTATGGGGTGAATATAGCCAGTTTGTAAAGCTAAAACTGGGAAAAGTATAATTATCCCTTTTTGGTGTAATGTTTGACGGGGGAAAGAAAGATTAAGATAAAAGTTTCCAACTTTGTACGGATGTTACACAAATCAAAAAGGAAAGCTGGCAGAATATTTATCTAACAATGATTGGCGGTTGATTTCAGGAAGGGTCTCAATGATTCACTGGACAATGCCAGTTTGGAGGATAACAAGGAAAATTCATTGATCTGGGCAGCACGCAATGATGGAAAATTCAAGAGTCAGAAGATGCTATACTCTATTACTGAAACAAAGGGAATTGTGCGAAGCACAATGGCCTTGGAAAGCAATGTGGAAGTCAAAGTTGCCTCTTATAGTTGCTTGTTTTGGATGGGTTGCAGCAAAAGCTTGCCTTACTAAGGGAACTTGCAGAAGAGAGGAATTACCCTTAGACTGTTACCTGTTTCTCAAAAAAAAAAAAGAGAGGAATTACCCTTAGTAATAGATGTTATATGTATGAAGAAAAGTCCGAGACAGTCCAGCATCTTATCATTCACAACAAGGTAGCAAGACAGTTGCGAGCTCTTTTGAGACATGTTTGATGTCCAGTG
Source organism: Solanum virginianum (assembly GCA_000787875.1). Classification (NCBI taxonomy): domain Eukaryota; kingdom Viridiplantae; phylum Streptophyta; class Magnoliopsida; order Solanales; family Solanaceae; genus Solanum; species Solanum virginianum. Next base: position 20,061 of record DF360193.1, on the reverse strand, counting down.
GAAAATGCCTCACAAGGTTAAGAGATATTGACGATATGGCAACATCAAAAAGTGATAAGAGTAAACAACATGTTTGGAAAACAATCCTTTTTGGTGTTTTATGGACAATAAATATGGTTGGAAAGAGATAGGATCTGCTTTGAAGGGAAAAGATAACATGTATCCAGGATTGAGAATAGATGTATTTTAAATGTGCATTTTGGTATAAAAGGAGTATTATGGGAAGTATGGAGCAAAATACGGACTTCATAGAAGAGATATAAGATACGCAGTTGGCATGTTAGTGATTGATGTTGTTTTCAGTAATTTGTACCTTCTTTTAATGAAGCCTTACTTTATCCAAAAACAAAAAGTATTAATATAAATAAAACAGTGTTTATTGGAAGCTGTACTTACAATTCCATTCTTTGGTTCCAATATAATATAGTCACCCTTATATAATTATATCATTTGGTTCTATAAAATTAGGGATTGGGCCTCACACCCCAAAAGCTAGCTCAAAGGGAGGAGGATTGACTAAGCCTTAGAAGGAATCCACCCATCTCATTAACCACTAATGTGGGACTTTTGTCATTCTTCAACACCCCATCTCATGCCCAGTGCTTAGCATATGGTGCATGGGCAATTATTTAATTTTCGGGGACCCAACGTTGGGTGAAATGGGTCCTATCTGATACCATGTAAAATTAGGCCTTGGGCCTAACTCGCACCCCAAAAGTTAGCTCAAAGGGAGGAGGATTGTCTAAGCCTTGTAAGGAGTCCACCCATCTAATTAACCACCAATGTGGGACTTTTGTCATTCTTCAACAGGTTCAAAATAGGAGCTCTATGTCTCTATCGCTTAATATATATTTTCTAGGACTCTTACAAACACTTTCAGGACATTAATAATTTGAAATGTGCATCTCATACCTAATGCAACAGATGAGAAGTGTCATTACACTGACTAACACGTGGTAGAAGTAGCCGATATACTAACCACTGAAGCGATGCTACTATTTGCCATTACACTGACTAACACGTGGTAGAAGTAGCCGATATAATCACCACTGACGTGATTCTATTATTTGCCATTACACTGACTAACACGTGGTAGAAGTAGCCGATATACTCACCACTGAAGCGATGCTACTATTTGCCATTACACTGACTAACACGTGGTAGAAGTAGCCGACAAAACCACCACTGAGGCAATCCTACTATTTGCCATTACACTGACTAAGATGTGGTTTTAGTAGCCGACAGAATCTCCACTGAGGAGTTTCTTGTTATCTTTTATCTACAAATTTATGAATTTACTTGAAGTGGGTATGTGAAACATCACGTGCAAAATGGTGACGACATTTCAGCTCTTGACGATCATTTACAAAGCACGTGTCATAGATTGAGGATGCAAAAGTTTTCCCATGATTTAGAGTCGTAATTACACACAAGTTCCAAATTTTTCACCTCCAAAATCTGGAACAACAAAATCAACAAGGCAGACCAAATGGAAATAGGAGTAACCCTTAATCCAACACACAAGAAAAAATAAAACTTTTACCTCAGAATTTGCTCAAGTGTGAGTCGCCCTTCGTTCCGCTGCATCTCGGTCTGTACTGACCCTTTACACCTATCCATAATCAAGCACAGGCTTCTTTCCAATTTTGTCACACCATGGAAAGCACACACATTTCTACACCACATAGACTCCCTCCTCAGCTTCTCCAACTTCTCTTGCACCCACACCACATCCATTTCCTCTCCAACTCCCACCTTCTTCACCGCCACTTTATGCCGACACCTCCCACGGCTGCCGCTGCTTCCACCAGAAACTGTTGCTGCCCACATCTCCACTCCAGGCCTTATGGACTCACCCCCTATCCTCCTAATCAACTTAACTTCCTGATGAGCACCGACCTCTATCATCCCACCCCCACACCCGGAGCTAGAAGCTGTCCGGGCACCATGCCTCCGCCTGGAATCATTTTCCTCATCTTCAGCATTCTCATTAAAACCCCTCTCGTTTTCCTCTTCTTCATCCTCCTCCTCATCGCTCGAATACCTGGAGTCCCTGATTAACGCTAGGATCGCGTAGTTCTTCTTAAGGGCAGTAACCGAGTTCCCCACAAGTGATACATGGCGGCACCTCGGACACGATAAGCTAGTATCTGGGGAAGCGGCGAACATTCTAGAAAGACACTCTCTGCAAAACCCATGACCGCATTGGAGCAGTAAAGGGCAACGCTCCTCCTCATCATACCTATTCTGACAAACTGAACAACAAGGTACTCTCATAATGCTACAATCAATCAATCAAACAAACAAACAATCAATCAATCAACTATAAACCGCATCAATCAACTATAAACCGCTTTCCTGCCCCAAAAATTGGGATTCTTGAATCCGGGTCTGATTGATTAATGTGAAAATTGAAGTAGATACAGATATATACTTACAGATCCACCGAAAAACAAGAGTGTAGAGAGAGAAATAGTAAGGGTTTAAGAGAGAGAAAATGGAGAGTGGGTGGGGTTAAATAGTTATAAGTCTGAGGAAGAAGACGGAAGCTTTACTGAGGGATTTTTGTTTCCATCTTTACTTTATTTTTTCCCAATCTCTACTGTTAATGCCCGGGAAAGTTTTATCTATGTACAACTTCTCAACCGCATAGTACAACTTCCCATATGCACGCTTAGCTCTCTGGTAACAAATAAGAACAGTACACATATTAAGTGGACTAACCTTAAGTTGTTTTCCTAGTACCCACGTCTATCGAAAAATGATTTTTTATCTTTTAAAGTAATGATAAAAATTATATTCAAACGTTACTTATAAAATTATATTGAATATGTTGTTTTTAATATATAATGAATTTATCATAATATTATATAAAAAATCTATAGGGTAAGTTGATGTCTGACCTTATGATTTAGTAGAGTAATAGAATAAGTTATGTTTTTATATCTTGTGTTATTATTATTTATCTTATATTTGCTATTTTTATCATATTTACGTAGTACCATCTACTTTTCATTTTAGTCATTTTTTCTTCTTTTTTTATTTTTTTTCATATATAGTATCTTCTGCTCATGGGGTTTGACTTTTTATATGAGAGTTTTCTGGAAACAACTTTTCTATCTCTATGAGATAGTGATAAGATCTGTGTACACTCTATCCTCTCCAGACTCCACTTATAGGGTTTCACTCAATATGTTATTATATTGCGAAAACTTGAGCATAAAATAATAAACTACTATAATTAATTAAATTGAATTAATGATATATAAAAAATTATTTATTTATATTTATACTTACTATAATATAAAACTTTTGTTTTTCCAAAAGCAATTTGGCCCCCCTAAAATTAGTATGTCAGTTTGACATGGATCTCTTGGTACAAGTACTTCCATTTTAAATTCAAAGGCTTCAAAAATCTTGATGAGTCTTTTCAAAGGAAGTTTTTATTTAGGCATATAGAATAATTGCTAGAAGGTATTATTAGAGGGTTGGAATTGGAAAATAATCGTGAAGGAACTTCGATCATCTCATTACAATCAATTCTTAGTGTTTATTTTATTAAAAAAAAAAAAAAAATTTTTAGCTTTTAACTATTTATTTATAAATCATTAAAAGGATATTACTTTTGATTTTTTCGTATGATGAAAACTATTTTCTAAACAAATAAGTGACTTTTTTTTAGTTTTATACGTAATTAAAAATTTATTAAAAAATATTAATATATAATTTAAAGGAATAAGCCATAAATATTCGAGCAACACATCCTAACTATACTAGAATCCTATTATCACCTTTGATTGTTTTAAAATAAAATAAATACATCGTAAATGCTGGCATGACAGAAAGCATACACATTCTCTTAAAGGAAGTAACGAACGAAAAAAGTAGACACGTGTCCTTTTTAACTAGTCATTTCATAGTTAGTTAATACACATAATTATTGGTATTAAAACATATATATACATATGTAATTATTTTTATTTCTTTTTGGGTAATATATTTATTTTCTTCCTTACTTTAAACTTTTTATTTTTTTTCCTCTTTCATTAATTTCTTATATTTTGAATTCTAATTATTTTTTAAAATTAGGATTTTAAAAATAAAAAAATTAACAGTATCCTTTAGTTTTACATTTTAACCTCTCTCTTTTTTTTTTTTAATGTTTTATTGATTTCCTTCACTTATTTTGATATCCATCTGAAATTTATTTATTTCAACAACAAAATATTTCAAATAAAATCAAAAGGAACAACAAAAAAATAAAAATAAAAATAAAAATAAAGTAATACAAAAAAGGGAGAACAACTAATGAATGAAGGTAAAATAAAAAATAGAATAGTTTAAATACTAGGCAACTTTTTTCTAAAAAAAAAATTACGTGTATCAATTTTATTTATATTTAAGACAAAGAAAATAAGAAATTTATCTTTTTAAAAGATAATAATATTTAAAATTGTTTTAACAAATTATTTTTAAAAAAATAGTAAGTAAAAAATGAAAAAATATTTTACACTCATGGCATCGCATGCGGTACAAATGCAATTAACTTACGTGGTTGAAGGAGTCCTCATCAACAATATAGAAAAAATTTAGGTTTCAGGTTTGGTGGGGGTGGGGGTTTAATAGAAACCTAGTTAAGATGTATCTTGAAACTTCAATAATAATTCAGGAGATACTTATGCCTTATCCCTAATTTAAATAAATACCATGAGAAATAGGATGAAAAGAAAGGGTGTTATGGTAGGGACGGGACTAAAAAATTAAGATAAAGACAAAGTACATTAAAAAAATGCGGATGACACAATCAATATGAAATGTTATTAGTGCTTTCAATAGGAAATAGACTCTTTACTTCTATGAGTTAGTGGTAAAGTTTGCGTATATTTTACCCTCCCCAGATGCCACTCGTGAAATTTCACTGGATATGTTGTTGTTGTTGAAACATTTTTTTCAATAAATTTTTTTAACAAAAAATTTGACTTGCTGAACATGAAAAAACTTGAAAAACCGAACACACCCTTGTGGATTAACTCTTTTTAACAAGTTCACTTGACTAAAGAGATAGAGCAAATGAGAACAGGAATAACTTTTTTCCAATGGTAGAATGATCACAATGACTGAATCCTACAAGTACCCCTGATTTAATCCTTGGTAGACTGACAATTTTACAACAACCAACATACCAAAACAAGTGCAGAAATATTCGTTTTCTTGTGCATTATTCTTCAACCATCTGCCTAACCCAATCAATCTTGTCCCCCTGCCCTAAATTATTTGACTAGTTTGACAAAACATGAAAGTTCAAAAAGAAAAAAAAAGACTTGCGTCACATGAACAAATACGAATTAAATACCAACTTGTCCTCATACCAAACAGTTCATATTCTATCCTTCGTACTACAACAGGCCTTATTGATTCTAACTGTGTGTAAATATTTGTTTTAAACGAGTTGGGGTTCCAAATGAAACTTTGTGGAGTACAGGGACCAAGACTGTAACTGGTACAATACAACCAAAATTCATTCCGTCATCTTTATAATCAAAACGTATTTTCTGAAACTTTCCAATACAACCAAAATGACCTAAAATGACCATAAGAAAAAGGAAAAAAGAAAAGCTCAAAGACACACCCCTCCCAAAGACCTTTCTTTTGTCCTTTCCGCTACCTTTCCAGCTGGTCTTAGGGGTTATGTGGCAATGAAGGCGGAAAGAGGGGAAACTATTAGACAAAATAAAAATTTCTTTCCTCAACAATCCAAAACCAATAATTTACACGACTTTAGTCAAACCAGTACAAGGAACACGGCCAATATTCATAGCAAGCCAACTCAAAAGGCAAATAATACAAGTTACGGCAAAGGGTACATTAACATATAAGCTGACATATAAATTTGAAAAATGAAAGCAACATTGACAAAATTTACAAGGACCTCAATGACGAATAAAGAGCTGAATGCTGTAGCCGGAAGGAAGAGAGACCTATAGATGATATACAAAGGACTCCATCAATCACTTGCGATTACCCGGGGCGCGACCAATGAGCCTGCACTGTTCTGGAAGCAAGGACGAAATCACTTGCTCGTTTACTGGGAAAAGTTCACCATCAATACCACAGCTATTGTTAGAGTGCTTCCCAGGCTTAACCTTTACTGCTTTAACCTGCATTTCATAGAAACGAAGCTTAATTTGATTTCAGTGAGCCCCAACACAAAACCACATGAAAGTTTATGAACACGATTTTCTTTTTAACAAAAACGGGTGAGCTTTAAACTGATCCAGTATGTTTCTCGGTGCAGTTTATCTTTGTAAAGTAGATTGATGTTTTAAAAATATCCATACAGCAATGGCCTCCGTCCAGACACAGAAACATGTATTAATGCTCTAAGAAAAATTATCTGCCTTGGTGGGAAAAAATGCGTAAAAGCATCTAAAATATAGTTGCTACTTTACCTTGACATACTCAACGTACGGGAGGGAAAGATGTCGGCCCATTTGCAGAAGCAAGAAGAACCTTATAAGCTTCAGTCTTCCACTTCCATGGACCAACAACAGATCTAACGTGTTGTCATCAGGTTCTGCTTTTGGGGCCACAACCTGTGAACTAAAGCTTTGAACAGTTTTGCATGAATGATTGCATACCAGGACACCAAGAAATTGACCTTTGGTAGTCACCCATTCTTCTGCAGCCTTCTGTATAATATCCTTCCGAACAACATCTTCAGTATCATCTGGTGGACCAGGCAATTCAATAGGATTTTCTATATTCCAATGAGGTTCTGTGTCCCATCTTGGTTCTGAATCCCAAATTGGGCCAGGGTCTGATATAGTTGATGAGATATCCTCTTTATCATTTGTAGTTGTATTTGCCCAAGAAGATCTAGTGAGGTCATTTGCAGAAGTCAACCCAGTCCACCCTTTATCTGTTTTTGATTTGGACCTAGTCCTGGGCCAATTTGGGGTTACTGAATGTGGAAGCTGAGGATGAATAACTTCCGGTTCAGAAGTTGTGTTGCCACTCCGTCCAGCAGACAAGCGCTTAGATTTTGCATCAATGGCGCGCACATATTCTGATGGCTCAGTGCTACTACATGTAGTATCCAAGTCTGCGCCAGACATTCTACTTGGGGTCATTATTGAATCAATACTTGATAAGCTAGAGGCTCTGGGAAGCCCTTCCTTGCTTGACCTTCTCATAATGTCTGTATACAATTCAGACATATCAATGACCGAAGCTTTTCCTTCTCCAGTTGCTTCTTTCAGTGCTGGAAGATACTCCACTTCAAAATTGTACTTTGGTAAGCACATGAATTTGAGGAACCCAGCGACAAAGTAGCGTAATGGACCAAACCTCTTCTGGTATTTCTCGGATAGTTCCAGCACTACAATAGATAATAGAAGTCAACTATCAGAAAATATATGCAGTTCAGATAAAAACCATATATGGTAAATACTGAATATCCATGTGAAAGACTAATGATTCAGCCAACAACAATGAAAGTAGACAATTCATACAGACGCATCAATCTTTCCTTTTCTTTTTTTTTTCTTTTTGCAACAATCAAGAAGTCCTGAAAGGCCAGTGGCTCAAGGTTCGAAATTCGGCAGATAAAGGGGTTGTATCTTTAACCTTATCCATATAAATACCAGGCTTTGTTATATGTTTCGAGCCTGTGACATGCAACTAACCAACACATTATGCATTGTGCTCTCGCCACTAGATCAAAGGCCAGGTGCCGACACACCAACCTTTTCAATCACCAGACCGACCTCCTACATTCTCAAAATTACTTAAATCTTAAATCATTGGCGTCATCCACAATCTGCACAGCAGCTATAATAAAGACATCAAGTTGGTGCAGACTACCATCCATAAGCAATGTCATGCTGGATATCCAAGTACATATGCATCTTAGGTAAGGGGAAAAAACATGTGCTGAGAAACATATCTTTTGAGTCGTAAGCATTAAAAAGCTTCATGGCAACAGCCTCCACTAGCATTGTTGCATTCTAAAACTTTATAATGCCAATTCCTTTGGAAAAATAATAAGCACACGGATGATTCTAAAGCAGAAGCTGGTACAATAGGGTCAAATGCTACCTCTAGAGTTGTTAAGTCAACTCGTAACACTTGAACCACACAAGGTTTCTGACAATGTATGTAATCAGGTATAATTAATAACCAGGTGTTGATGGAAATAAACAAAGCTTCAGGAACGAAAATTTTTCTCTGAAAATTTTACTTGAAGGAACCAGAAGAGATAAAAGAAAGGCTCATCACGCCTTGCTTATTATGTTACATGACCCAATTTTCTTCCTAGTTACACGTAAATCTTCCATTTCAACACAATCAACAGACTGTCCACGAGCTTACCATTAACTTGTCCAATACCCTAATACAACACAAAGTACTCCCATACCCTAGGCTCCATGGTCATTCAGAATCATCAGTGGATCCCAAAGATCCAAGATGCAGGAACCATGGCAGTCCAAGACCATGGAAGAAATGCTCTAATATAACTCACATTAGTCTTTACGACTAACTCATGGCTCTACAAGAATAACCATAAGCCATAGAGAATCCAAGAAGAAACCCTTGTTAGAAGCTGAAACATGGTCAAATATGTATGAGTGGGGATCCGTGGGGGTGGGGTGTGGGTAGACATCTCTTATACTCTATGTTTGCTAGACTGAGTTTCAATCTGTACCCAAGATTAGAAAGGAAGTGCTCCAAGACCATGGGATAAATGCTCCAATATAACCCACATCTACTGCCACCAAAGTATTTCACCATGATCTTTATGACTAACTCATTGCGCTAAATGAAGCAACCAAGCTCCACATAGGATACATGAAAGAAAGCCTGGTTAAAAACTGGAAGATGGCCAATTAAGGGGTGGGACATCACCATACTAAATGTTTGCTATATTTGAGTTTCAATCTGTGCTTGAGAAGAAGGAAGGAACACCCACAGCAACTCTACGGGATTACTGCAACTGTTTCCTTGCCAGGTTTCAGTCTAACTTGAAGACAACAGAAACTGTATCTCTTTAGTCTAAAAGTTGTATCCCTCAAATTTTCAAAAGATATCCTAGTCTCCAACTTCATCACCTACTTGAATTGTGTCAATATCCTCGTTCTTTTTCAATAGCACCTAGTACTGAAGATAACACCCCAAAAGGGAAATGGATGTTATTTTGGATTTAATGCCATCCTTTTAGCTTTCCACCACATTGTTCACTATAGTAGCATCGGACTTGTACCTATTTTTTTGGAGAGAAAAGCTCATAATTGCGGACCAAGCAACCGCCACCAAATTTAAGGCTAACGACATTGAATCCCCCGAAATTTCAAAAGCTAACATTATATCCAACTTGATTTATAGATGACATTGTATTGATATCCTCGCAATGTGCAATAGCACATAGCACTGAACAAAGCACTCAAGAGAGGCATGAATGTTAAGAACTTCAGATTTAATCTCTTCATTGCTTTCACTATATTTTGGCTATAGCAGAATCAGACCCATAAATAATTTGATGAACAGAAGGCACATAACTCTGGACCAGGCAACCCCCACCCCACTTTCACTATATATTGGCTATAAAATACATGCATGCTTTTTGGTTATTGTCAGACACCTAGGCTCTTTTTTAAATCAAGTAAAGTTTTCATTGATAATAACAAGGCCAAGTTGTCCGTATACAAGAGATATACCAAGAAAGGAGAAACATACAAATTATGGTTCTCACAAAAAGACCCTCAAATCTCTAGTCAGACTACAATGCTCTTACAACATCAATCCTGTTAGTTGCACCCCAAATTTTTCTTCAAATTTTGGGCACCATCTCTTTAAGATGGAACCGGAATCTCACAGTTGGAAGGCCAAATTGAGGAAATATATTTATCAATTATTCTACAATTCATAACTTTGGAGCCAAAACATATTAGTAAAGATACATAGTATGCATTTTAAATGTAATAGCAACAAACTAACAATTAAAACACAAAACGCATAAGGAGATAGAAAGCACAATAGACAAAACCCAAAAATGAAAAAGAAAAAAAAAAGAGTTGCCTTGAGTCTTAAGCAAAGGCATAAATTGAGATGCTTTCACATAACCAAATGCTAACATTGATTGACTCTAGCAAACTTTGTCATCTTGGACAATTTCAGTGATAATGTTACATTACGATTTGCTGATAAATATTTCTTAATATTTTTTTATTTGAGATTTCAGAATATAATGAAACATCTAATATCAATTACCATGTCCAAAGTTTTCCAATTAAAAATATCACATTTTTGGGTGATGTTCCCCAACTTTTCCAAAATATTTCCTCATACAATCTGACTCTTTATCTTACACTACTCAGGTTTCTGCATTCGTGTAGGTAACAACAACAAAAGTGTTCATATGACATGATTAATCTAAATAAGTTATTGTAAGGCATAAACATTAACAACTGTTACGGAAAAAAGATAAACTAAATTACCATCGCTTACAAAGCCAAAGTAGGTGACAGTCGATCCAAAGTGAATTCTACCACTTTGAACCCATTCAACAGCAAAAACATCAGTAGGTGTAAGCCCTCCCTGAAAACAAGAATTTGACGCAACATATGAGGAATAAATAACCAAGCAACAGTAATGAAATAATTTAAATGACATTTCAGATATGCATCTTTTTCATGGAAAATACTCAAACTTCAACTTTATTAGATTTATTCAAGTTCCGCTCGAGAAATTAATGCCTCTGCCCGATGATATCAGAGGAGGATCTTTCTCTACTTAACCCAGAGCAAAATAAAAGAAGGTTTTATAGAAAAGAAAATACACAGAGGATATAAAATAACACAACGATTTTAAATCCTGAGAAGATAAAACAAAAAACCTGGGAAAGACTATAGATCTAGAGTAGATGAATAGAACGAATCTTCTCAAAGACACTACCTGACCAAATTTTCTTAGCTTTGAGAAAGTTATCCATAGTTAAAGAAATAATTCTATTGTTTGGGAATTTTTTGTGGAACAAGTAGTATTAACAAAGTAGAAAATCTAAGTCAAAGAGTGCTTCTCTACAAATAGCATCCAATCATCTATTGCTACGTGGATTCTCATAGGTGCACCAAAAGTATACATTTGAACATGTAGTCCCTAATTTGTACAGAAGAGTTCTCCACGCCTTCAAAATCTTCCTATAATTTTCCCTCCAGCCTGTCCACATAGGAGCTAGAGGGACCATTTTCCATCCATATTTCTCCTTCCAACTAAGAGCCCATCTGAGTGGCAATGATAGTCCATTATATGCAAAACAAATTCAAAACAGTGCCCAATCCTCGGAAACAGCCTCTCTACTTAGGTAGTGGTAAGGTCTGCGTACATTCTACCCTCCCCAGACCCCACTTGTGGGATTTCACTGGGTATGTTGTTGTTGTTGTTGTTGTTGTTGTTGCCCAACAACTCACTAGCCGACTGTTGCCTTATGAAGCTTTTGCTTCCAACCTAAACTTCCTATTATACTAATTTCAACCTTAATTACAAGATACATAAGATGGTCACAAAATCCATCACAACTTCCAACTCAATTTCATAACTGAAAACAAACAGTGGTATGGGACTTTCAACTAAAGTCGTGCTTCAGCAAGTGAAAGGTTTGCAGGAAGGTTGGCAACAACAGGTGATACAAAAAGAGACAAAGCAGATATGGAGAACTATTCCGTTGTACATCTTATGGACAATATGGCTGGACAGGAACAAAGATTGCTTTGAAGGGCAGTGAACTCACATTTCCAGAATTAAGGATAGATGTTTACAAGCTACAGAGGGCAAAGTCCGCAGATTATTCGTTTTTTGGGGCCACTACTTAACGTATTTAATTTATAATTGTTTTACAAGTTTATCTATTTTTTGTACTTCTGGTTTGAAAGTAGTTCAATAGATAGTCTGAACCAGCAAATGGATATATTAGATATGCTAGTAGGCTGCTTTCTGTTTTATGTGGTTTTTGTTTCCTTTCCTGTACCATCTTAGTACCAGTTAATAAAATCTCTAGCTTCTCAAAAACACTAACTAGCAAAACTCAGTAGTACATCCATTTGATGTTCATAACATCTTCCATGCATCATCACTGTAAACAAAGCCCAACAATAAACATCGAGACTCAGTCTTATACATCTTCTGTGATACCTACCTTTTGCAAAGAGACAAGAGACTAGAAAAGGTATCACAGGCTAGAACACAGCCAAGGTCCAGGAAGTATGTATTTAGAAAAGGTCACTAGACAAGTCTCCATCATACATGATCTCAGGGACCACTATACTCATTCATTTATGTTTTCTGAGACATCATTATAAACATAATTTAACCGTCCTATCTGATACTCCGGACCATGATCCATCAGTATCAGCTTACTAAATAATGATTGTCACTATCTAAACGGATCATCCACGTCAAAGTTCTTTTTTTTTTTTTGTGGAACGGTAAAAATATTATACATGTGTAGCAAGAAATCAAATCAAAGTTCTTTCAAATACTTCTCTTTTCGAAAGGAAACGTATACCTAAAACTATCCACCGAGTGAAATCTATAATTAGCATGAAGATGCATTAAAGAAAGATGAAACATACCTTGACAATTGCTATGGCAGCTGACACTGGATCTCTAACTCCAAGCACAGTCCAGACCAAAGAATTATCAGAACCAGCAGGAATGATTCCAATTGGAACCGAAATTGCTTCTTTCTGGTTATCCCTAGTGAGTAACCCATTTAAAACCTGAATCAGAAAAACAACATTAAGCAAGTTTAACTTAATTGTCTGGGTGAAGTAAGCAAGACTAATCAAATCTGAGCACATAGTTCAAATATCAATCAATCCACATTGGTACAGTTCACTTCTTGGTTCAGAATGACTAAGTCAGCATTTCAGAAATTTTCAAGAAACAATAGTAATAGTCACCTTATTATCATCAACGATGTCAAGTAACATCAACAATGCCAAGAAACAATAGCCAAAGCTGTATTAAGGCCATAGCTCAATAACTGTGAAAATTCTATTTAAAGCAGTCTTAAGAAGCTAAACAACAACATACTCGGTGTAATCCCATGAGTGGCCTGGAGAGGGTATGGAGAAGGTAGGACATATACAGACATCACCCTTACCTCTTTGGAGATAGAATGGTTGTTTTCAAAAGACCCTTGGCTCAAGTAATGTCTAAGAAGGTCAAGAATTATAAAATAAAAAAGAGTCTGATTGTAACAAAAAGAAACCTAGAAATGAGATTTCAAGAGGCAGGAAAGGGGTTGGTTTTGTCGCCTTTTCAAATTTATTTTTAGTTTAATGTCCTCCCTATACTAGATCTTTGCAGGGTCAGTTTCTTCTATTAAAGTGTAATGTAAAGGGATATCTTCATCTATATCCTCGGCATGAAAGCTAAAGGAAGATACAAAAACAAAAAGAATCTAACACTCTACAAACTGTGTATTTCTTTTGGATCACAAATGATTGGTCAGATTCCATGGAGAGAAACCCCTTTATATAGGCTTAGTTCACTCTATACTTCTTGTATAAATGATCTTCTCCATTTTTTCAATGACTATTACTTGCTTGACCAAAAAACAAAAAGAAGTGAAATTCCACTGGAGAGGCCTCAAAGAGCGATTATTTTGGCTGAATTCAACAACTAAGGGTCGTATCAGCCTTTCATGTTCTTTAACCTTTTTGTTTAGCCTTTAGATTGGCGAAAGTGAGATATTCACTACATACATTCCTCTATACTTCATAAATGAAGCACTATCTTGATAGAAAAGCATATGACTATAATTGAAAGACCTTACAGTTGGTTTACAGAGTACAAGAAATTACACTTTCACAAACGCTGCTTCTATCCAAAAGCAAAAGAAGTGTAGCGAATCAAGTAACCCTATACACACCTAAATTATGCCACAACAGCTCTCTCAAATTACCGCTACTCAAAAAATCTTTATTAGCCTAGCAACTGACTTATTGATGCAAGAAACGAGACCCATTGAACTATATAAGCAGGAATTACTTATGAAATTTGAGAAATAGAGACATAACTTACCTCATTCACTATTCCATCGCCTCCTACACATATAATACCTGAACATTTTGCAAATCAGAGAATATAAGAAAAACAATGATTAAGACAATCTAAGACATCTAAAACTGAATAACAGGAAAGCTACAAAGCATTGAAAGAAATACCATCAGGACATGTGCTGAAGTCTACTGTGCTTGCAAGTTTCCTGGCATGACCTGCAGATGTGGTTTTGACTACTTCCAACTTAAACCCAGCAAGCTGTTAATTCAACAGAAACAGTGCTAAAAAATGAGTCAACAAGAACGAACAAGCATATCCAGTCTACGATGATTTGACTGAATCGGAGGACATCCAAATAGAAATTCTGAAAAATAAGAATCTCAAAGATGCACAACAGAAGGCATATGTGACAAAAACTATACTTTCTCAGACAGCACCTTAGGAAATCAAGAGGTAATATCTACGACTTCCACGACAAAATAAATATGAAAAGTTCATCCATAGGATCATATTTTATAGTGCTTATTCTGGAAAAAAATGTTATTTGAACATTAAAGACTTGAAACCTATAAATCAAGCAAAAACCATCTAAAAGCTCTTTGTAACGATGCTTCTCTTTGGACATACTACAGCATCAATCGCAAACCAGCAGATTCCACATAAAAAAGAAAAAGAAGCAAATTGAATTTGGAAAAGGCACATGATTTTGTAAATTGACTCTGCACTTCACAATTGAGAAGATGTGATTTGTTAAGAAATATTTGATGACAATTATCAAGAAAAATAGTTATTGAGATAACAACATTTGCATAGACCAATAGCACCCAAGGTTGTCACCTAGTAGTTCATCGAGAGCCATGAGGTCTCAGGTTCAAACCCAGAGGAGACAAAAAACATCAGGTAATTCTTCCAATCTACCCTAGCCTTGGTGGACAGAATGGTCATGCACTTGTTGCTAGTGGGAGGTGGCAGGTATCCCGTGGAATTAGTTGAAGTACGCACAAGCTGGCCCGGACACCACGGTCATCAAAAAAAAACATTTGCTTATATTAAACTTTTCGGATAAGTAAAATTGTGTTTGTCTTTCTCAGACATCTTGTAAGTTTTGCCAACCCCACTTAACTCGGGATGAGGCATAGTTGCTATGTATAATTGTATTTTGCAAGTTTTGAAAGTTTAGGATGGGAGAAAACATAAAAGACACGTGGAAAAGCAAAGGAGCAACTATCTAATTGGATAAACACTAGAAAGCAAATGATAATGACCATGAGTGATATAGGGAGACAAATCATATAGCCTACATATAGCAATGAACAAGCAACCTTTCTAACAGGAAGAATGGTTGGTGCTAAGAGAAAATGATATTAGAGAAACAATTAATTTCATTTACATCCTAACAACATCAATCCTAGACAACTGCAACCACTGTAATATTTATCATGCATTCAGCTTTACCTTTTCAAAAAATTATTGCCATGCATTTAGAGGAGCAAAGAAAATCGTCAGATAGACAACAAGAGATTACACTTCTAGAGCATACCTTGAATATAGGTTCGACCTTGCGATGAAATACTTTACTTGAACGACCACGGCCAGACCTTGGGTTTAAAATGACAAGCATTTTAGGGGGATTTTTACATCGTACATATGACTCGGGAGGAAATTCATTAGTAACCAAATCAGAAGCCTGCTTCTTTGATGAAGCCATTGGATGAGGCAATATATTCACATAACACTGTTGATCTGCAAATGCATTTACCCATTGAAGTGCTTCCTCGGATGAAGAAGCTAAGAAGCGAAAGTCCTTCTGACTTCTTCGAGTTTTTAGAAAACAAGAAAGAGCACTTGAACCTCTTCTCAGAGGATATGAATGGATGGTGAAATGCCGGAGTCCAGGACAGTGTGATACCTGTGGTACGTGCAGAACCTACTGCTTAGCAAAACTCAAACGGAAGTGATACAAATTCTGACAAAACCCATAATCCCTTAAAGAACCTTACCGAAATAACATCTTCTAGATGCACCATACTGGAACCGCAAACCATAGCCTTGCTCGTAAGTTTGGCTTCAACAGCATCCTGCCTAGTAACCTCCTTTGAGGCTTCTAACTCCGATTTTTTATGTGCCTTTTCCCTGTCCAAGACTAGCTTTCCAGAAAATACTTCATATCCGAGTAGGTCAGACTGCTCATCCCCAATGTCAATCCTATGCTCCTCATTTTTCTCTTTCTTAGGATCATTATTATTCAGACTAAGTTCTCCACGTGTCAGACTCCTTCCTTTGCTCCGTTTTTCAGGGAAAACAACCGGAGATGAATGCTGCCCAGCTGTAATCTGGGAACACAAACCGAGACGTCGAAGAGACTGCTGAGTTGTAACTTTCAAAGAATTATTTTTAACAAGATTCCCACTCTTCTGCATATTTCTGCTGGCTGAGCAAAAGAGAGAGAATACAATTGAACAATAACGGGTAGCTATCGTGCTAAGTGTATCAAGATCCGGAAGATAGCTAATTCAGAGCCTAAAATTCACATCCAGCAGAAAGACAAAACCTGCATCGTGATAATTTAAAATTGGTGAATATATTGGGAGGAAAATCACTTAAACAATTACATGATAACAAACCAAAACAATGAAATCACACACTCCAGATCAGAATAAACAGAATTCATCTAGAAAACCAACCACCCAATCCACTATAATAGTTAAGCCAAAAACTAACTACAATATATCAACAATAAAACCTGCATATTTACGAAAGCATTCACTAAATCATAAGGAAATGCAAGCAGCACATCACTCTCCAGATCAAAACTACGAAAATTGATTCCAGAGAAGAAAAATGCCACCAAAACGGTTAAAATTAACAAACCAGAGATTAGCTTTAGGCATTCCACCTACCAAAACACGGACGCGAATACAGAATAGAAGGAACAAAAAAAAAAACAGAATACCAACCTGATTGCTAGGGTTTTTGAGGTCAAAATCTACGGCTCCCGGGTGCTATGATGAAAATCGAAAGGCTCAATTGATGTTTGCAGTGGAAATCTCATCGGAAAAATGCGTTTTGAAGTCGGCACTACGGCAGTTCATGGAGGAGCCAATGAGAGGAGAAGAGAAATGACCCGATATACTTCACATATGTGAGAGAAAGGAAAACACAGAGAAATGAGAAATCGCTTTTCTCCGTCTACTTTCTCTCATCTACCAAACATGAGCAAATAAAAAAAATCCTTTTCTCTTCCATAATGCTAAAGTATTTCTTCCAAATGATTTGTTAATTTTAATGGATCTACTTTATTTTTTTATTTTTTTTAGCTTTAGCCTTTTAGGACATGGAAATTATAATTTTCTAATTGTCCTTGTTTTTGGTTAAAATAATATTTTGTGTTTCATTTGAATATCTTAATTTGGTTTTGTGTAGAGTATTAGGTATGTGGAAGAGTTGTTAGTAGGTGCATTATGTGGGTTATTGGTACAGATATTTTTATTTTGGATGAATTTTTTGCGTCTTAAAATTATTAAAATTTTTAAAATTTTAAATTAAAAAAATATTATAGATGATCATAATTATGACAATGAAAACACACACAAAAAAGATCATAGATCATAAATTTAGTTAAAATTGAGCATTAGAGTTGTATTCGGTGAGATAAATTATGTATGAAGACACAGGAAATGAAGTTAAAGATAAAGTTATGTCACGGGGGTAAATCCGATGGCACAAGTTATGTCACAAGACGTAAGTTAAGTAGCAGAATTTATGCCCAAATTCATGTATACAAGTTAAGTGATACTCCTGTTTCAAAATAAGTGAATTGTTGAAAAAATTTTGAGTTTTCAAAATAATTGAATTATTCATTTTTTAAGGGGTATGTTGGAAATTTTTTTCAATTTTGTCCTTCATTAATTGAGTTTCTAAGGTTGAATTTTGTATTAGAAATAAATGATGCATTAAATGAGCGTCTAAAATTTGAAAAGGATAAAAATAAAAAATATAATTAAATTTTATTTTTATTTCTTTTTTTTAATATATGTGATATAGCTAACGATATAATTATTTTAAAATAGAGGGAGTGAAAGTTATTTCTTGAGATAAAAGTTCACTAGAAGTCTTGCCTTATAAATCAAAAATTATGTTTGAGGCAAAAGTTATGTCTTAAAAGGCAAAATATTCTCTAAATAATTTGTTATGAAATCAGTTGTTCCAACAAATTTAAATCATATTTAAGAGTTTTTTTTGTGTGTACTTTCATTAAATATATAATGTAGAAAAACTTAAAGATCATGAGTTTAAAGAATTAAAATTTAAAATCACCTTAAAATAGAAATAATTTATACAAAAAAGTATAGCATGCGAGATTAAATATTTATTTTTTTTGCATGGAATACTAATTTTGGGGGGAGAGTATTGGAAGCCTTTTGGATTAACTTATATAATTATGGCTTATAAGCGTACGTTTTAAATTTATTTTTTATTATCTTAATTTAATATAAGTGGTTAAAAATAAATTTTTATTTTATTCAAATAGTATAAAGGTGTTTAAAATATCTAAAGGGTCAATGCAAACATGCTTTAAATAATTTCTTGAGAATATAGTATGATTTTTTTTTTTAAATAAAAATAAATCTCCCCTTTTTGAAAAAATGTGACATTATTTGATAAAAGTTAAAAAGAGACTGTGATTTTTCTTTGCCAACCATACTTTGTGATACTAATTAATGGTGAATAATATCGCACTAAATTATAAGGTATTTGTAATTAAATATTTATGAGTAAATTTGAAATGTTGAAAATTAAGAAGTTGTCTCCAAAAAATATGATAGATGATGAAATTCAATTTTAAATTTTACACATATATATGATAAATCAAACCCTTGAATTTTTTTGCTCAATTTTTCCATACTTTCACCAAACAATTATGTTAGACTTTATGAAAAATTAATATATTATAATTTTTATGCCATGAAAAAAATACAAACAAACACATTTTCATTGTAACATTTTAAACTTGATATAAAAATAATTACATATAGCAATAATGAGCTTGTAAAATTTTAAATTTAAAATATCTTTTTCTATTGATAGATAAGGATTTTTTTCATATCAATTATATGCACAACCAACGCATAATCACAAATTTATACAACTTCTAGAACTTTTCAAATAAAATTAGGAGTATTTAATTATTGTTTAACCTTTTTAAAAGATTATGACAATTTGAATAGTTTGAGAATATTTGTCACTTTTTCTTTTTTAAAAGTTAAATGACATATATAAATTGCAGTGTTCCATTTCGAAAAAGAATATGTTCAACAATTTGCTCCAAAAGTAAATACTCTATTTCAATTTTTGCACACTCAACTTTATCACTTTGTAAATATAGTGATCATAGATTTAATATAATTTTACACATGGAATTTTGAAAAAATAATTTACACAAAATTTTAGAAGAAAACGTAAATTTTATTTTAAAAAATTCTTGGATTAAATAACACAAGTCAAAACAGTCAAAGCAACTGATTGAGAAATCATTACATAGCATTTCGAAAAAGAAACAATAACAATAATATGTGATAATCAAAGTAGATAAATAACATATAGTCATAAAAATCAAAAGATAAAAAAATTGTGAGATAGTGCTAATGATACTATATACAAGAAAATACATGTATCAAGCTTGTCTCACATTGAAGCGAGACATTTCGCAATTATCTACTAATTTTTTATTCTAAGCATTGACCTTTATATCTTCTATTATCTAAGGTCATGTCTTTAATGTTGTGTCTTATCTAACCAATTCTCTTCAGTACTCCTCTCTCTACCTCTATTTGTCAACCTCCCACACTTCCTCAACAAAATAACTACACATATTCTCGTTATAAGTCCGAAAAATCACATCCTTCCTTCTCTCATATTGTCCATCAAAGACGTCACTATTATTGTATCCAAAATATTTTTATTCTCGATCTTATTGTTAGACCCCGTAAATTGTATATT
>DF360194.1:29788-72437 GCA_000787875.1 Solanum virginianum | reverse complement strand
AGTTCTCTACTAATCCGGAACCTCAATAATTATAATTGAGAGGCAAACCCAAATACTTCTTCCATAATTAAGCACTCAAGTAACATAAGTCTTCATACTTCATTTAAAACGCACAAGTTTGCCAACTTTTGACAAATGAGAAAGTAAGTAATATTTTGACCTCCAACATGAATAAAAGAGTATTTTAATGCAAGTGAATTTGCTCTCCAATTATAACCATGTGACCAAGTTTCAAATTGTGTAATAATTGTTGTTAGTTATAATGATCCCTTTTAACCCGTCGCAAAGAGTCCAAGAACCTTCAAGGTTGTGACAACCTGAAAGAATTGGGGAAATAAACTTAATAGTGAACCTTAAGGAAATAATTTGATATAATAAAAGCTTTGTCTCCAAATGTGAAGTTGTAACTAAAATGAAACTCAAAAACTGGTTCTTATGCACACATTTGTTCTACTCTATTCGTGCCACTATAATTTCGTTCACTGGTTCCTAGGCCAGTTATGGTATATAATTGGTTCTCCTGGGCCTTATCGGCAATGGGTGCCAATCCGCCTTAATGAGATTTGGGGCGTGACAATTATGTTATAATACATATATATATACACATCGTGCATAATATACTATATATACATATATTTTCGAAGGTGGTTGGATACGGCGGGGTCGACTTCGCCCAAGTGCCGGCTTCGCTTAGTCAGAGTTACGCTGTGATTATCAGGATGCCGGCTCACCATTCTATCCTCTGATTTGCGTATGGGAGATGTCGAGATTTGAACTATCTGGTGTAATGCTATGGTATGGCGCATGTTTGGAGGTCGCCATCACTTCTGGTCCGTTTGGTATTCATTTGGTATATTAACAACTTTGCAAGCATTTTCTTTGACTCCTTGAGAACAAGTTAAAATCCAAATCTGACACTTATACGGGAATAACTGCTTGCGTCCGAGTTCAGTCTGTTATTCTGATAACTATATGTATTTCCTATGTTTATGTTCAATTGGTTATTCTGATATTTATGTGTACTTCCTGCTTTACATACTCAGTACGTCTCTCGTACTGACCCCCTTTCTTCGGGGGCTGCGCTTCATGCCTACAGGATCTGACGTATAGGGTAGCAGACCTCCAGAGTAGGACTTCGGCTTGCTGTTCCTTTCTTCGGGGGCTGCGCTTTATGCCCGCAGGATCTGACGTACAGGGTAGCAGACCTCTAGAGTAGGACTTCAGCTTGCTGTCTGAAGCACTCCCTTGATGCGAAGCTATATTTTGGGTACCTTCACTTGTTATTACTTTGCACTACTTTCATTTTAGGTATGACGGGGGCCCTGTCCCGTCGTTTGTTTCTGTATATCTATATTAGAGGTCTGTGGATATATTGTGAGTATGGGTCCTATTAGTTAGCTTGTGCATTACGTATATGTGTTTGTATGCAAGACTTAGCCACCTGTCTGGGTATTCTGTACATATACTGTGTTTATTAGGCGGCAAGACCGCAGCGGTGACCTTGTCGGCCCTCATATATATCTGTCTATGTTGAAACTTCTCTGTTGGTTAGCTGCAGTTTTCTATTTTAGGTGGCTAGTCAATAAAATAAAGAAAACTCTGTCCAAAATTTTCTAAACTGAATAGTAACTCCTTCTGAATTCTGATTTGGTATTATGTTTTGGGCGCCCCAAACGGGTGTCAGTCACGGCCCATAGGTTGGGACGTGATAGGATACCTAATCCATTTTAAATGCTTATTTAAGGGTTTATACGTTATTACTAATCTGGGGACTCCTCGTTCCTTTTCAGCTGCATTATTAACATAAAAAGCAGTACAAGACCAAGGAGATTTAGAAGGTTTTATCAAACCCTTTTGCAAAAAATTATCAATCTCCTTTTTGCAGAATTCAACAAGTTCAGCATTCATTTGACAAGAACGAGACTTGGTAGGAATATTATCCTCAGAGAAATTATCTTCATAGGAAAGAGAAACAATATGCTTTTTCCTATTCCAAAAAGCACTAGGGTGGTCGGCACAAATATCAACTGCCATTTGTTCAGAAATTAATTTAATTTTTTCTTGCACTTTAGTAAATTTCATTATATCAGTAATGTTTACACTAAATAGCTCAAGTTGTAAAGACTTAACATGTTTTTCTTTCATATCAACTAAAATATTTATATCACGAGTAATATGTTTAGTAATGAATGAAAATGAAATTTCTTTGCTATTATAACTAGCTTTAAAACTATTTTCATCAAGCCATGTATAAGGGTAAAGAGCAGTAGTAAAAGGAATACCAAGTATAATTGGAGGGTTTAACTGATTTTTTACTAAAAAGAAAAAATGTGGTATGCATACTTTATTCTGACATATGTGAGATTTAGCAAGTTTATACTCTATATCAAGAGCATCACCAGAGGCAGATCGAACTATATGAGTAGGCTTTTGAAAATATCTTGAAGATGCATAAGACCAAGAAAAGAATCATTCCTTTTATCAAGAGTTTTTAGAAAATTAGGGTTATCAATAGCAACACCTTTCCCATTATCATTTGTTTTTTTTAGAAGAAACGTCGTCTTCAAGTTGGGAAAGTCTTTGGTCATTTAAAATCTGATTTTGTCTAAGGGATTTAATCTCCTTTTTCAAGTTTTCAACTTCTATTTTTAAATCATCTAAAGTAGTTTCCCTATTACCTTCAGCACGTCTTTCCATCTGTCGATAGACTTCTGTGATGGTATAGGGATGATTATATTCAAAAACATCCTTTTGATTAAAATCATTTTTAGAAGTAGAAGATATGGACTCAGAATTCGTAGTCATTTTAAAAAATTTATCATGAAGTTTTTCATCTGTGATGTCCTTTAAAAGTTCTATTATATTGTCAAAAGTAATAGTGCTCATATTCAAATCTTCAAACTGAGATTACAATTTATAAACTGCATCATCACAAGTACAGGTATCACCTTCACAATTGAGACAATCAATTTCATTTTTATTTTCATTATCAGAAAATTCAAGTAAATCAATTTCTTCAGAATCAGACTCGGTTTCAGAAATATAATCTGACTTAGAACCAGATGTGTATAACAAATCATAAATTTAATTATGCACAGAATCATCAAGATTTAAAGATTTAAGCTTTTCAAGCTTATAATTAGGGGCAATATGACCAAAATTACCACACCTATAACACTTAATCTTAGCTAGGTCTCTCTTAGATCTGTTCTTCGCAAATCTAGTTGATTTACGATGAGCCTTCCTAGCATCTCTTTCTTCCTTAGATCTATATCTAGATCTCTGTTTCCTATAAGGTCGGTCGAAAAATTTCCTACGCTTGTGGTATTTGAGTTTCTTTTTCCTATAAGGAAAAGGTTCTTTCATCCCGAACTGAGCACATAAATCACCTAATTGGGCTCTTTCTTTCATCTACTCCATAAAAGTCTCCCATTTAATTATATCAGAAGATCCTCGCATAGCTTTTCTAACTCTTTCAGCGAAAAGAGTAGGAAGACCATCTATAAATCTCTGCTTTCAGAATTCATATTTAGATTCGAGTAGTTCCATAACCCTACTTAAAAAAAGGTATCTTTATACCATCTAAATTCTCCTAGATGTTTACATCTAAGCCCATTTAATAGTGTTCTAATGGTCTCATACTGATTGGTAAATCTATCACTAAAATGTTCTAAAATGCAAGTGACTAAGGTATACATAACATTCTGCCTATTAACAGCTAAAGCGAATCCTAAGTTATCAACCGCAGTTTATGGTTCTACCGCATTAATAATGTCGGCACGTTGTTCTAATGTGAGAAAGTTATCCCGCCATCCACGGAGTTGTCCTGTAAACCCTGTAGCTATCATTCTAGCTACACTTTTATCATTATTTCCGTTAGTACCAGTATTTTTAGCAATAGTAGTATATATCAACATACGATGAACAAGAGTTGTTAATTGACGATCTGTTAACCCATCTAGATTCCATTCATAAATTTCAGAACTACTATAAGAAGTATTACTCAAATTCCAATCACGTTCTTCAACTAAGACATCTTGAGGAGTTAGATGCGGATAATAATAAGTTTGCATACGCTATATACTGTCGTATTTTTATCTTTTCATCGAACCTTTTAACTTATTAAGTTCTGAAAACGTATGATTTTTAACACTTTAAAAATCTGGTGTTTGCTCATTTTATTGGCAAAATCATTTGACAAATTAATAGGTTCAGCATTAAAAGCTTGCACTTTTTTAAGGATTTGTTCAAAATCATCAACATTAAAGGCAAGAGTTTGAAATCTAAACTCTGGGATGTAAGGAGAAGGCTGAATATTAGCTTTTACTGTTAGCATTTTCTTTTGAGTTTTCGAAGTGGACGCATCAGTAAAGGAGACAATGGCTTTGCTAGTACTGGCTTCTTCCTTTTGTTTTCCCATTTCTTTTATCAAAAGGATCAATTTATCAACCTTGTCATGTAAGGAACTTATCTGTTCACCTAACACTTTAACATAAAGACTTTGATAATTGTTTTGAGAAATCAACTTATTAATTTCTTCAATGGTTATATGAGCAATATTATTATCAATTAACCTTTGAAAAGCAGTGAATGTGATTGACGTATTATTGGGCAAAACAAACTGTGATTACGGGGATATACTTGAGTGATAGTTTGACCATCAGCTCCACGATAGGTTCTTTCTAAAACATTAATGTATAATGGCATATAAGTGGTTATAAACCAAGGCACGAAGCAAATAATTTGATTATGCAGAGCACAGGCTTCATAAAATTCTTGCGAAATATTATGCAATTCATTCTGACTATAAGTCTCAAAAAATCAGGTTCTAAATTGGTTCCACTTATCACTAAAAAAAATTTTTGAATTTATTTTCTTGCCAGGGACCCTGGGCTAAAATTGATTTGGACTGGGATCATTTAAACTTGTTGGGGTCAAAAATCTATTTTTGAAGCAGTCGAAATGTCTTTATCAGAAATATTATCAGCATCTTAGACAATATTATTTTTAGGATCAACTTTAAGGTTAGAAACATATTTAGCAGTATTACACAATTTATCAACTGACTCTGTATCAAGAGTATGTAAAGAGGTGGGTCGACTCCTGGCAGGGCCATAAGACGACTCAACCAGTGAAATATGATGTACAGTACGCATTAATCTATCATGAGAAAAAGAGAATCTACTATCAACAAGCGATCTATCATCAAATTGAAGGAAAATCTTTCCATCCAGATTTTGAGTAATATGAGAGAAATAATTTTGCGTTAAATTGTCCATTATTTGATTTGAAGAAGTAGCGGCGTTTAACATCCAAGTAGTAGAAAAATTAATTTCGTCCCACCTAATTGGTCTTCTAGTGATGATTTTAGATTTTGCAAAATTAGTTTCAATCAAAATAGTTTGATTAGAAGGGGTATCAATCAGTTTGCATTTAGGATTTAACGATGTCAGCAGTTTATAATAAATGCGATAAGATAGACATATTAGTTCAGATCCAAGCGCATAATCATAACCATGAGTTTTAACATTTAAAGGGCATCAAGAATATTAATATCAGACAAAGACAACTGTAAATTTGATTGCGTATTAAAATAAATCAGTCCATATGCCACAGTAGATTCAATAGTTCCTATTAAAGAACGCCAAAAATTACGATTACCATCGCGTAAAGCAGCTAGAAATGTTTCAGGTAACCCTTTAAGGGTCAAAGGTTTGAAAGCAATCTGAACCATGCCAATATGCAAAAAATGGTACTGACGTTTATAATGGTCAATATCACATTTTTCTAATAATCTAATAGTCTGTTCAGCAGAATTTAAGGCTAAGAATTTTTCAGTCGTTTTTATAACTTGTTTAACAGATAGTTTATCAAACCAACCATAATCATAAATAGTCTTAACATCTATTTTTAGGAATAGTTCATTTGTTTAACAAAGCAAGATGTTGAGGTATATCTACCTCTTTATGTCTTTCATTTTTAGTACTTGTGTCTCCTGTATCTATAAAGAAGAAAGTTATATTTATGTCAAGTACTTCACATCTCATCCCATAACCAGTATGAACTTTCTAGGCTCTGATACCAGAATATGCCAGGATCTGGGGGTTGGTGGTAGTCCGTTCGGCCATCCTAACTCTGAGTTATTAAAGTACCCTTAAACTTGCAAGTCATACGGTAGTCCGCGTAGCCAAGCAAGGATAACATTTTTAATATTTAAGAGTTGTCAAGGCTTAATGGTTGTATGAAATATTTTATCTTTAACCCAAGCAAGAGACCTGTCAGATCTTGATACTACTAAGGTTGAACCCATGTGTTTAGCAGTTCTAACTGTGAAAGAGATACCCCACTTAATACCGACTTAAAAAGAAATTTAAGAACACAGCTCGCTAAACGTAGGAAGTATTAATGAACACATGGAGGATGCTCAGTCCCTTCCTAGTAGCAGGGACCAACTTGATGATAATGAACTCGCGGATATCGAGAGATTTTGTCAGGAGATGAACAACAAGGAGCACGGAAAGAAATAATATGTCTACCCAGGAGATATATTGTTCACCACTATACATGGAACCCAGATGCTGGACCCAGTTATACTGTACGTAGATTCTTTTTTTTTTTCTATAATTAGGCTTTTGTGTTTCAATTTTTAGGCATTCAGTTTTGCCATTCTCTCTCTTCTTTGTTCTCCTTCTTCTCTCTAAGAATTCTCTCAGCTTGTATAGTATTTTTCGATTTGTAATAGTTCAACAGCAATAAAACATTACTGTTTTCGACAAGGCTCCGGCCAACCAAGTACTGTTCCGACCTCCCTATTCTAACTTTCATATTTAATATTTGCTCCTAGTCCAGTTGTGACTATGTCCGGCTGAGTTAGTTTATATCTATATCAAGTACCTAACCTATCTCTTATGACTGCTATAAAGATCTAAACTCAATTTTAATGTTAAAGAATTGTTGTGGCTTTGTGACTTGATTCCAAGATGGTGATACAGTCGATCTTGGCACTAGTAGGTTGGCTTTGTCTTAGTGACTACGTTTAGCGAGCTGTGTTCTTAAACCCCAATAATTGAATTTTACATTTATTTTATAAAATATATCATATTATATTATGCTGTATTTTTTATAAATATTATTTTAGTAAATATAATATTTAAATAGATTATTTTATTTTTCATTATCGGATAATTTCATACATCAACCCGTTGAATATCAAACATAAATAAAAGGTAAAGTATGAGGTAGGATTATTATAAAAATGTAAGGTAAGATAGAAAAGAAAAGAGAATTATTTAATAATAAGTAAAGACAAAATAAGAAAAAAATATTAAAGTGATGATGTAATCACACAAATTGATAGTTATACAAAATAAAATTTTTATTGTTATCGTTATTTAGCAATGAATTTGAATGATATGGTAGAATAAAATTTAAATAACGATAAATAAATATGATATATGATTTAATGATACAATACATATAACTGGTGTACATAGTATTAATTAACTACTATAATTCTTTAGATACTTTACAATTTGAACCTTATAAAAGTTATTTTTTCTCGTTACTCTTTTTTCTGATTTAATTCCTTCACCAATACATTGAATAAGGATTTTGTATAAAGTTTAAACAATCTTCTTAAATTACGAAATTAATTTGTTGAGAATAATTGAAGTGAATATATGACATCATTATTGGTGAGAAACTAAAATATATGTGAGATTGAGGTTATAATTTGTATTAGTTAAATAAATTATTGAAATATAAGCTTGTGTTATTCTTTTTATGACATGAATTATTGTACATCAAATCTTCATACCTTAACTCATAAAAATTGAAATTCATAAATATATTAGTGAATTTGTTTATACTTCACACAATTACTTTAGAAAATTTTAAAATTTAATTAGAGAATTGTTATTTATTTTTCAAATTTAAAAAATATCTTTCAATTGTATCTTCTTTGAATTTTTCAATCGCAATACTATAATGAATTGTTCTCAATATCTTATCAAGTTGTGTACACAATAGAGAATAAAAACATAGTTAATAATTTCAATATTGAACAAATGAGAGACAGAAGTAGTAAGGACATCTCCGACCCAAATACTAAATTTTACATCAAATTTGGAGTCAATACTATTTGTAGTATAAATCAACTCGAATCTACTACACTAAATTTTACAATAAAAAGAAACCTTTTTCTCTCCTCATTATTATATTATTATTTTCTTATTTGATTTATATTTTTTTATTTCATAAAACAAAATTCTTTCTAAAATATTCACTATATATAATTTTCATATTATTTTCTTTTATAGTCGTTTGATATAAAATTATTTCATATCATAATTTTTTAAATAATATAAATTGCTAGCAAATACTACATATTATATATAGTAATGACTAATACAAATAAAAGTGAAATCATTAGTGAAATATAATTAAATAAATATTATACAATTAAAATTTTTTATTTTAAATTCTACGTAAATATTCAATTTTCAAGATCACTATGGTGCTCCCATAAATGCACTATTAATGTATTACGTAGTTCAAATGAGCTTTTTTGTCCTTAGTTTTTTTTTATGTTGAGCAAGAAATTATTGAAATCGATTACATTTTGTTGTTCTCTTTAAAATTATTATGTATTTTATATTTCAATTTTGATGTATGTCAATTATTAGTTTATTGAATGTTTATTATTTTCGATAATTCTAAAATACATTAGTAGTTCTCTAACAATTTATATTTTTGCTTATTTAATTTTTGCGAAGGTTAATTATAGTTAGTTATATCCAATTAAAATTTATAATAGAATCGATATAAATTTATTTCAAAAAAGTCATGTATAGAAAAATAATTTATAAAAAAAGTAACTTTTTTAAATCTAAACTCAATATTGTAAAAATATTACATAAAAATAATAAAATATTTAATTAAAACATGAGGTCATTGTTCCTAATTATCATACTCATGAAATCATTGTTCCTAATTATCATCCTATGAATTTCTATTAAAAGCACGATTAAAATATCATACTCAAACTCGTATTTAAGGAAAACAAAGGTAACACAATCAGTTTACTTAATTCCTATAACTTATCCTTTTTAGCCTAAACTTCTTTATGAACTTCAACTTCCCTTCACAATTAATAAACCAAATAAAAAGAGAAAAGTCTCTTAATAAAACAAAAGTGAGCAGTAGCTTTTGGAATATTCTGCCTAGTAATTATACTTAAGCATAAACTAACATATTTTCCTTGTCTTTCATGAGAGAATTGAGATAAATCCATAAGTGTTTCATTGACCTAAACCTTCAAAGATAAGGGTCTCTTCAAGAACCTTAGAGGTGTTTTAGGGCTGTTGTATAAAGCCAAGAACAAACAAGAGACAAACTATGAAATCTGAAAATTCTTTCTAAGTTAAAATGAAGGAAAATAAGTTGATCCTTACCGCTTTAAAGAGAATCTCTTTGGCCAACTTTCTTGGCTCATTTTAGACCTTAAATTATCAATTAGGTAATGTATCTATTTGGCCATTTAACTTGGACATTTGTGGGCTTCAATTCATTGGGCTGCTCATTTTTCTGCTTTTTCTTTCACTTGGTTTGGTTCAGAATTATCAAGTAGGTGGTGGATGTACTTTGAGCCCTTTATTCATTCATCTTGGGCAGCCAATCTTGCCCCTTTCTAATATTAAATTATGGGCCAAAATTACACCCTCGGTTTGGACTTTATTATTTATTGGGCTCAATTAGCTGGACTTGGACAGATTTGGTGTTAAGTCTCATCTTCATATTCTCTTCTTTTTACTTAATTTGGACCTCAAGTGAGCGCACTAATATATGAATTAATCTTCCTCATCCACCTAACCTATTTAAGCTAAGCAAGTAGGTGACTTACCTATTAGTTTCATAAAGTTCAATAAACACCTCACTTATTTTATTTCTTTCAAAATCGTGATCTCTTTAATTTAATTTAAAACTTATAATACACTTGACCATCTTAGACTTTAGATTTTCAATCCAAGATTTAAATACTTTTAAAATTGATGCTTATTCGATCATGCTACACTATAATATGCAAGAGTTTACCTCAAATCTTCTTTATTGTCACCCTTCGTCTAGAAAATCAAGTGCATTACGTGTACAACCAAGTCATATCAAGTTTCACATACACAGGACTAGTACGTGTAAAATACGAGGTATTACACCCTCTCCCTTGGAATATTCATCCCTAAATTTTAGCATAATCGGATAGCTTGAACAAGTTCAAACTTTAGTTTAAACAAATTGTTAATCACGTGATAAGTATCCAAACATGCGTACCTATTAATGCCCCAATTCTACATCTTGGACATCCTCTCTAATTTCAAATAGATAAGGGTGCTTGGATTTCATCACTTTCTCAGCTTCCCACATTATCTCTTCTACTTGTTGGTTTCTCCAAAGTACCTTTATTGAAGCTATTTCGTTATTCCTTAACTTTTTAACTTGACGATCTAGAATAGCAATAAGTACCTCTTCATAAGTGAGATCTTTTGTAACTTGTACGTCTTCAATATGAATGACACAATACAGGTCACCTACGCATCTCTGAAGCATTGAGACATGAAAAACCAGATGAACTATTGAAAGTTCTTGGGGTAGCTCCAAGTCATATGCAACCTGTTTGAACCTTCTAATAATTTTATATGGTCCCATGTAATGTAGGCTCAATTTTCTCTTCTTATCACATCTTATCACCCCTTTCATTAGCAACACTTTTAAGAATACCCAATCAAATTTAAACGCTCTTCGTGTAGCATTTGCATATGATTTGTGACGACTTTGGCTATTTCTTGCCACTGTTGTATCACCTTAAATTTTTTTTTATAGCTTGTTGAACTAGATCTAACCTAAGTAAAGGGGTTTTACCTACTTCAAACCATTCAATTGGTGACCTACACTTTCTTTCATACAAAGCTTCATAAATGTCATGTTAATGCTTGAACGGTAGTTATTGTTATAGGCAAATTCAGCCAAAATGATCAACCCAACTACCTTGAAGTCCAATGTACAAGCTCGCAACATATTTTCAAGTTTTGAATTGTGTGTTCTGCTTGACTATCTGTTTGAGGGTGGAAGGTTGTACTTAGATTCACTTACGTCCCCAAAATTCTTTGAAATGACTTCCAAAATATTATGGTGGATTGACCTTTGCGATCGGATATAATAGAGATTGAGACCCTGTATAGTACTATCTCCTTAATATACAACCTTGCATACTCCTCAATCGTATAATCACTCTTGACCAGCAAGAAATGTGCTGACTTTGTGATTCTATCAACTATTATCCATATGAAATCAAATTTATGAAATGAGCAAGGCAAGCCAGTAATAAAATTCATATTAATCATGTCCTACTTTCAAGTTGGAAGCTTGATTTAGGGCAAAGTTGAAGAAAACAGGGTGTATATAAATGAAAATGGATTAATATTACTGTTGAAGGCATAGTTGGATGCCACATTTAGATGAAAAAAATACCTTATATATGTTTTAGATGAGTGAAAAATACACAAGTTTTCACCTATGGAAAAAGTATCATAATGACACAATCGGATCACATTTGAGGTGTCTAAAATGAACATTCCCTAGTTAAGGTGTAACTACAGATGTATTCTGCCTAAGCCAAATGTTAAACAAGAGATTCTTAATCTCTTAGGCAATAAAAAAGACAGTTTACCATTTAAGTATTTGGGTGTCTCTATGTCTTCAAGAAACTCACAATTAGCCAATGAATGCTTGTAGTTGAGAGAAATACAGAAAAAGTAAAATGTTGAAACTCCAGGCTACTTTCTTATGCTGAGATATTACAATTGTAGTGTTTGGTATGCAGACATATTGGACCCAAGTTTTCATCCTTTCAAAGGAGAAAATAAAGTTAAATGAGCAAGTTTGTAGAACTTGTCTGTGGAAAGGGTCCATTTACTTCTCCAAAAGAGATTTGGTGTCTTGAAAAGGGTATGACTACTTAGAGGTGCAAGAGCTCTAAATAAAATGTATGTATGTAGTTGGAATAAGGCTACAAGTCTTAAGCAATTATGAGCACTGTCATAATAAAAGGACTGATTGTGGGGTAAATGGGTGCTCATATATTATAAGTAGGTTGATGACATCAGTTTATGTCAAAGCCCTACCAGCACAACTTGGGTTAGAAAAATAATAAAGTCAAGAAGGTATAACATGAAAATCAATTTTACTCAAGGTAGCATATGTGTAGACTAGGAACCATGGTCTATAGCAATAAATTCAGCATTAGGTATATGTATAAATCTTTGAGGCTACAATACCCTAATATTCAATGAAAAAGTTTATCAACTCATTCTATAATACATCCACAATACAAGCTTTGTTTCTGGCTAGTTTTACACTAGAGATTACTAACCATTGAAGGACTCTAAAGATTGAATATCGATGCTCTTAATGCTTGTGTGTTATGTAAAGCTCCATTTGAAAGTTTGACTCATTCTTCGATTATTCAATCACAAACTCACCTTGGAGTAGACTGTTAAACTAGATGGTGAATACAAACCAATTGATAGCTAGCAAGATGAGATGACTTGTGCAGTTACTTAGGTTAAGAAGTGTTTTGGTAGAGGTGCATTCTCACCGGTCTATTTGCTATGGCCATTACAATGATATGGAGGTAAAGAAACTTGATGCAATTCCAAACAAGTCAGTTTCAGATGGATAAAGTGGGTAAAGAGACTGCTATTCAGATACAGGCAAGAGGAGCAAAACAAAACACGTGGTAAGCCTGTCTCCAACAGTTAAACCAAATGCCATGATGCAGACTTCTAAGTCGGCTTTCTTACTTTAGACTAATGCGTGTCTGGTAAAGATATATTGATTAGCTTAATGCACACATGTAATGCTTTCCTTGTCTTGTTTTGATATTACATTAAATTGTAGAGGTAGTGAGTAACATGAGTCCATTCCTATTTAGTTTTGTAATGTTCACACTTTTAATAATCAATAAAATTGCTGAATTATAAAATAAAAATAAAATTATGAATAAAAAAATAATTTTAAAATTATTTAGTTAATTACTTAAAATAATTACATTTTAATAAATAAGAAAAAAAATTCTATAGCACCTTTTTTTTCTTTCTCCACTATTTTCACATCTCCATAAATGTTCTCATATCTTCTCATCCTTCTACCTCCATGATCTTCTTCTTCTTTTTCAAATTTCACAATTATCACTATCACCATTTCTTCTTCAAATTCACTTATTATAATCACCAAGTTTGATATTAATTTATGTCAACCTTTTATCCATAATTCAACTATCATAATCTCTTTGTTCAACTCTATCATTTTTCTCTTCTTTTATCATATCAACCTCTCTGACATCAAACTTGCTCTCTTTGTAAGTTTCAAAATAGTCCCCCCCCCCCCACCATAAAAAAGCCATTAACTCATGATGAAATCAAGGTCATTTATAAATTTATTTAAAATAAATTCATCGAAAAAAGAAAAAATAAGAATCTTTGAGAACTGAAAAATTAGTGTTTCAAAAATTAAATTTGAAAAAAAAAATCTTATGTAGAGAAAAGGTGAAAATAGACCAACGAAACTTTTGAATGATTTTTGCAATTTTTTTGACAATTAAACTATGAGGTTGTAGGTTAATACGCGACAATTTGAAATGATAACTTTTGACGGCTAAGAATTGTAAGTTTCTAGACATCAAGAAAAGACTAGAGAGAAGAAGGTAGGATATATAGTGACGGTATATGATGAAAGAAGTGTTGAAAGGAAAGAGAAGAAAGAAGAAGAAATTAAAAAAATAAAAATTTGCAAAATCTAATAATTTCATATGCTTAAAATCAGTGCAACATATAATGTGCCAACTCAATCAAAAATACTAAAATGACATAGTTAAAATTCTATTTGAGATGTTTAAAATTAACGAGATTTATTTGAGGTGTCTCAATAAAAGTTGATACAAACTTTAAGTGGCTACCAATGAATTTCACCAAATAAAATAAAAGATGATGCAATTTAATGAGGAAAAAAAAATTAGAAATCAAATAAATCTATAACTTTTGAAACAATGTAATTCTAAAGTAGTAATCTTTAAGCACTTCTGCTAGATGATTTGATAAAGTCCTTTATATATTTTTGTTCTCTAGTGTACTTGTCGACTTTTCAAATTTTGTATAGATCATGCGTATTGAAGCTTCAAGTTCATTAGTTGCATCTGTAAAACTGTAACAAATGATAAACAAAATTTTTTAATGGTACAAACAACAAATTGTTACTTTTGATCCCGTGGAACTCTTCTATCCATTCTGGTACACGTTTTTTTAATCCTTTCGTTCTCTATTTCTATCGAATACAATTCACCGACACAAGTGTTTAATGAAAAATACCAAATTTAAAATTACATTTTAAATCAATCATTTCGAATTTAATAAATTAAATTTATTTGTTACGGGAGTTTCAACAACATCTTCTTTAATGTAATTTTGAAAAAGAAAGTATCTTTTAAATTATTACTAACCTGTGTGTTCATATTTCATTATCTTTTGTAGCCTAAACATTCTTGATAACAAATAATTAACTCACATTCAAAAGAATTTTAAACCTTCATATATGAACCTCGTTTTATATTTGTAGGGGTGACAATTGGGCGGGTCGGTTCAAATTTGAATGGGTTATAATGAACGGGTCAAGATCCAACCCAAATTTACTTGGGTCAAAACAGATTGAGTAATAGGTTATAGAGCGGGTCAAGACCCAATCTGACCCAATTTTTACTAAGTTTACTTATTGATTTGTTCCTTTTCAATATTTTAGTACTTAATTAAAAATATATTTTTTTATTATGGTTATATAAAATATATCAAACTTAAAAAAAAAATTAAAAATATTTTAGCAAGATCTCTATTAAGTCAATTTAGGTTGCATATCCATCCAATTTTAAATGGGTTGAAATGAGTTGAGCTAATAATTAAGCAAGTTATTAACCCGCCCAAACTTCAAGATGTTGGATCGCGTTGGGCTTAATTTTGCCACTCCTATATATTTGCAAGGGTTGATCATTGATCGAATATATTATGTCCATTTTATTATACTAACAATAAAGATGACCCTAACTAGGGGCTTTCACGGTTTGGATAGAAATCGATCCCAAACAGATTAAATAAATCAATTTTATTTTGGTTTTGGTTTGGTTTGATTTTAGTTTTTTTTAAAATTGATAGTATTTGGTTTGAATTTGAATTAATTCAGAAAAATCGAAGAAATTTATCTTATTAATTTTATGTATATGAATGAATGTCTATGACAATTCTTGATGGGACTAAAAAAGTCACTAGCTCTTTCTTCTAGGTTAAAATGGTGAATTTTGAAACTTTTTTCATGGTAAATTTATTAATTGAAAGTTATATAATACCAGTCGTTCTAACAATTTTTCGTTTGGAATAGATTGCTGTCACTTTTTCTCCATTTTAAGTGTATTATTACTTTTATTTGTGTGTATGGTTAATAACCGAATAACCGAACAAACCAAACCAAAAATCGATAACAACCAAACCGATAAATATATATTATAATTGAGTTGGTTTGGTTTTGATTTTGGTTTTGACCAATAATCGATCCGAACTAACCCGTGAACACCCCTAACCCTAACCCTTAATAGAAATATTATGTCCATTTTGTTTTTTTATAAACACTAGGGCTGCATATTGGTCCGTTCGACTTGACTTTAAAGTTTATTAGTTTGACATATTAGTTATCAGTTTCTAACTATTATAGTATCATTAAGATGTTGATTTATCGGTTATTGATCTATCATTTATTGATCATTATCGGTTCGGTTATAGTTAAACATTTACAATTTGACAAATTTTTTTTTATTGAAAATTACTTAGAAACAAAATGACAAATCAAATGAACCATAGATATGACAAATTGCATTTTGTTCAAAATCAAATGTTATCACATTGTAGAATAATTGAACGCTTGAGACAGTAAAAAAGAGAAGTATGAAACTATGGAGAACTCTATATATCAGATGGTACAAATATAATTCTTTAATTTATTATCGAGTTATTGATTAACTCGTTAAGAAAAAATTTAAAATCGTTAAAAATTGATAACCGAATAACAAAAAATCTTTAAATCGTTACTAAAACTGCTAAAATCAATAATCCATTATCGTTACACCAATAACTTTTTCCGATTCAAATAATAAATTTTAATTCGATTTTGAATAAAACACACAATAAAATCATTTCTAGCTGGGGAAACATAGGCAATCCTTCACGCATAAGATCACAAATTAAATTAATGCCTCGATGATATAAATACATACAAAAATGCAAATAGAGGCGTGACCGGTGCAAAATCTGAAAGCTGGTAAAAGCAAGCAACAAACTTTGAACATACCATTCATCATTCCCAAACCCCGCACCAACTAGCATTTTCATTTCACCCTTCGACCTCTCACAACTCTTCATACACACGCAGATATGCCTTTCTACAGTTGTTGAAGGGAGAAAAGAAAAAAAAGATATGGCGATAATCGGAGATGCACTCCGGCAAGCGTTCATGCCGAAACACGAATACGAGTGTCTCCGTGAGGAAGACAAGGCATGGAATCGTCTTCAAAGGCCATTTGTGATCTGCACTTTAACCCTAATATCACTTGCTATTTTTGTCTCTACTGTTATCAGCTTGAAAATAGTGTTTCCTCTCGATCCTGCCCGCCGGCCTTTCTGTGGTGACTACCGTATTCAGCCGCTTTCAATTAATTTCACTAGCATAGCTGCTACTGGGTCCGGCGGCGGCGGGACTGGTGCTGATACCGGTACGGGTACTGCTGGTGATTCGGATAGTTATCCTGGTGCCTTTTACCTAACGAATCAGGAGACTGTCGATTACTATTGGATGGTTGTGTTCAGTCCCTCTGCGATCATTTTCGCGGTGTCTGCAGTGTATCTAGTTGCAGGTGAGTAGATGTGAGAAGTATTTTATGTTTGAAAATGTGTTTGTGTAGATTATATGTCTTCATCTTTTAGGGCGAATAAGAAGTAAACCTAATTTTGATTTTGTTGTTGAATTAAAAAAAAGAGAATGTTTGTTTCATCATTTTGGCTTTCTAGGTGCATCTAATTGCCCCGTCTATTTGTACTTTATGTGCATTCAGTATCAAAATTTTCAAGCAAATGAGATGTAAAAGAAATGAATCTTCTTTTGACTCTTGTTATTGCATTCGAAGAGTACAATGTGTAGTTAATTGCACGTGAGGACATGTGTACATTTGATGGTAAATGTGGTTGTCTATCTTTGGATGATAGCACAAATATTAAATCTGTTCATTCTTTTAGGGCAAATAAGAGAAGTTCTCCTTGAATCAAGTTTGTTGTCATTACATTCAAAGAGTTGGATGTGTATTTCAGTGATGCTATCACAGCTACACAGATAAGATAGTCAGGGCTTTTATTGTTTTATTCTCTCTTCTACCTGAGTTAGGAATAGAATTAGTTCCGCCAACATTTGCACGCAGTCTTTCTTAGTATGTTTTCCCTAGATATTGTATGCTCGGTAGAAAAATGAAGAGGATAGATTGGACTCTCAAATGATTTGACGGTTCAAACACGTGTGGAAATATTTATATAGAAAGACATTTCTGGTTGTAAAAAACTGCAACACGCACGTGAAATGGAAAAAAAAGTGTTTAGAGATATGAACGAGGATGTAATTGTGAGACTGCATGTGAATATAGATAATTCATGGTTAACTCTGATTGAAGTTCTTTTTGACCAGTTGATTAACTCTTATAATGTTCATTAAAATCTTATAATCCTGTAGTCTATGCTGTATTAGACTTGCAATGTCTCTGAAAAACTAACTGGACCTAGGGCTCTTTCGGGGGCCAAGTTTATGAACTTAGAGATAAAGGTTTATTTTTAGATTATTTAAAGGATGCACGCGCAATCTTTCCTGATGAGCATAGTTTTTGGAGGCTAAAACTAACTTATTTTTGTTCAAGCATGTGATTTAATTAGGGGACTCTTCAAATTTGAATCCAGCCTCGTACTTTGAAATGAAGGAAATGCTGGATAGCAAACTCCTCCCACATCGGTGGAAGAGGAAAAGTAGAACCTACTTAAATAGGTTCAACCCAATCCATTAGTATGAGGCCTTTTGGGAGATGCCCAAAAACAAATCCGTGAGGGCTTGGCCCAAAGCGGACAATATCATACTAATGCGGGGTTGGGCTGAGGGTGCGCGCGGTTCTAACAGGAAAGTCATATGTTTGTCTGTCCTTTTATACATAAAAATAATCTCAATTCTTCTCCTCTTGTAAATGTCTGCAAAAAGTGAATCCTCTCTCAGTGCAGTGATCAGTTGATAGGAAGGAAAGGATAGCGATTGATGAGAATTAAGAGTTTATTACAAACACGCACATAACACGTACAACATAAATACCTTGGCAATTCTACTGCCTTTTCCCTGTTGTTTCTTTGCATTCGATTGTAACTGAAGTTGGGGTGCGGATAACAGGATTGTGCATCTGGGCTCAAAGTGTGCTGCTACCAGTTCTAAATGTTAATTGTATAAGAACTACAAATATAACCGACTTATCAGAAAAAAAAGGAGGTAGAAGATAACAGCTTTCACAGTTTCTGCTTTATGAAGTGACTTCAAAATTTGCAGGTATTATGGTCGCGTATGCTGCTCCGATGAGACATGGATGCTTGAAGGTTGTTGAGAATAACTATTGTGCTTCCAGAAGGGGTATGTTTCTTGAATTATATGTATTCCTATGGTTCATGTTACCTCCAATAAGAGTAGTACTCTAGTTATAACAATTGTTAGGGAAGTAAAGACATTTACTTTTTTTTGTCCTTCCAAAAAATGTCTGATGTCGAATGGGTCGCATTCCCTCCTCGTTTGCCTCCCTTTTCTTTCTAGGCTCTATGTATCAACCATATTATATTATTTTCCCTTGAAACCAAGTCTCTTTTCAGCACATTTAAGCATAGCACTAATTGAGTGAATACTAGATGTTGTATTTGCCCGTAGGGATGGCAATGGGGAGGAGCATTTTCCCCTTGAAATCAAGTCTCTTTTCAGTGCATTTAAGCATAGCACTAATTGAGTGAATACTAGATGTTGTATTTGCCCGTAGGGATGGCAATGGGGAGGAGCATTTTCCCCTTGAAATCAAGTCTCTTTTCAGTGCATTTAAGCATAGCACTAATTGAGTGAATACTAGATGTTGTATTTGCCCGTAGGGATGGCAATGGGGAGGAGCATTTTCCCCTTGAAATCAAGTCTCTTTTCAGTGCATTTAAGCATAGCACTAATTGAGTGAATACTAGATGTTGTATTTGCCCGTAGGGATGGCAATGGGGAGGAGCATGGCAGGGTAGGGAAGGGCTGGTTTTAGGCTATGCAGGGCAGGTTGTGGGTCTATGCGTTATGCGGGGTCTAACAAAGCAAAAGCTAAAAAAAAATTATTTAAAATTCTTGTGAAAGAAAACATGTTAACTTTCAAGTCTTTTTTGGTTTTTTTTTCTCTGAAAGCTTGCTATCTTATTTATTGGTTTTATGTCTGTAAGTATTTTCTTTTTTAATCTTAAATTTTTGTTAGTTGTATTCTGCTTCTGCAAAGTAAATTTAAGGATTTTTTATATACTTATTAAAGGTTAGCAAAGTTGAGGGTTTTTAAAAATTAGTTTACTTAATATGTAATATTATATATAAAGAGTCGTTGCTAACTCATCATAACTAGGTATTATATACAAGATATGTTAAATAATTAAAATAGTCTATTTGAAATACTCACATATAAACGTGGAACAAATTCAATAACTAAAATGTCTCTAATCCTATTTTGGAATGAAACAAATTTTGCGGCACAGGGCTTTGTTTATGTGTTTATTGTAGGGCGTATATCATTGCAAGATTCATCAATTGGAATCCCAATTTTTTTCCTTTATACTTATTTCCGTTTTATTTAGTTACTAGAACCTTCTAACTATATATTACTCTTCAACGAATTCTCCTGTTTCTCTTTTTTTTTTTATCTAAAGACGGGGAATTCTTAATTAATTACTTATCTTATTTCTTCTTTAATTAGAATTAAAAATTCTTTAAAGATTTCTATTTTTTTCTATAAATAGAATCAAGAGGTCTTTATTTTTTTTTTCTTAGTGATTTAGAATAGAACAAGTAATCAAATAGAAGTGAATTTGTT
Organism: Solanum virginianum; assembly: GCA_000787875.1. Classification (NCBI taxonomy): domain Eukaryota; kingdom Viridiplantae; phylum Streptophyta; class Magnoliopsida; order Solanales; family Solanaceae; genus Solanum; species Solanum virginianum. The sequence continues at coordinate 52,180 of DF360194.1, read as the reverse complement.
GGAATTTCCATCTCAAGATTTAGAAGATCTTGTGTTAACCCAACAGATAAAGTACATTACATAGTCCAGGGATTGGCGACTTACCCATTCAGTAACTTTGGCACTGGACGTTCCCAAGGGGTGGGCCGGGTTGAAAACTTTGTGGGTTAAGGCCCGCCCTGCCCTGCCCCTGCCTCCGCATTCCCCGCCCCATTCCCATCCCTATTTGCCCATTGGAAGGTTGCAAATAGATGCTGCTCTTATAAATAGAACTGTTTTCGATATCAGCTATTTTGGGCGGAGAATCCGGCAGATTCATTTCTGGTTTATACATTTCAAGTTTTCTACTTCTGTGTAATTATAAATGAGGGGGATATCACGTTTCTTTTCAGGGATAAAGCCTTTTAATATGGTGTGTAAAAACGATCTTATCGGAAATGATTCATGCTTGTAATGTTTGTGGATAAAATAATATTCAAGAGGTTAGGGGGCGTGTTTGGCCTTGAAAATTGTGAGTATTTGAAAAAAGTTGTTTTTGTTTTCCAAGTGAAAAATGGTATTTGAAAATTGGAGTTGTGTTTGGTGATGTATACAAATTAGAGTTGTTTTTGAATTTTTGAGAATAATTTGGGGTGAAAAACAACTTTTTGGTGTTATTCAAGTACCTAAAAATTCCGGACTGTTTTGGCCAAACGTGTTTTCTGGAGTTCAACTCCGAAAAAGGTGAAAAAAGTTTCACGGCCAAATGCCAGCTAAGTACCAAACTTCATGTGGAAAATCTATCTGAGCTTGTCCTCATACATGCCAAAATAAGGTCATTTCGCTGATGTTTTTGTGCATCAATTAAAAGAACAGATGCAATTGTTTTTCTGTCCGTTTGTTTTCTCTACGTGTTATCTGTGTTTTTGGCATGTATATATCCTTGTTCTAGCTGGTTTTAGGAAGAAAATAAAAAATCCTAAATTCAAGAATTTTGTAGGAGAAACATCAATTCCTTTTCAGTAGTTTCTTCCTTAGAGGACTGGGTTTATTTAAGTTTGTTATACGAAATAAGGAGCTATCTGCAGTAGTACAAATGAAAGCTAAGTAGCCCACTGTTATCGCAAGTTTGTAACAGCTTAAAGTTGGAAAGTACAAAAGCAACAAGCTCTAAAAGATGTTATAGTGAAGAGAAGTTGGCCATACTTCCCATGATTGAATAATATTGTAATAACTTCAAGCTGTTGCCGTGCAAGAGTTTAGATGTTAACTAAAGAAAGTTAGTTCTAGATTGTGTCTAAACCATGTTTAATTGTGAAAGAACTACTTCTTCCGGTGTACGAGAACTTACAATTGCTCATTTTTCATGTATTCATGGAAGTCTAGTTAGCGCTTGATGCTTTTTTTCCTCGTCTAAAGCAATTACTATGATTACAAAGGAGGCATGTCTGGTTTACTTCACTTTGTGAATTTGGAGTAATTTATGAATAGTAAATCTTCTTCTCAAGTATGACAATACAAAAGGCATTTGAATAACACCTCTGATGATCTAAGAAAGGCAATTTGTCTACGTCTCAGAAATTTTGTAAGTAAGCTGGTATCCTTTTTTTCTCTGAGGTGGATCATGCTTAGACTTGTTTCATGTTAAGAGTTTTAAAATCTCTTGGTAAATTGAAAGGTCTGTTTACTACAATCTAAACATTGAGCTAAGCTTGAAGGTCAGAGAAAGAGTAGTATTGTGAACGGAATAAGGCGAGATGAAGGGCTTTGGTGGTGGAAATAACAGCTGAATATAGATACTTCAAGAATTAGAGCAGAATATAATGAAACAATACATAACCTTGCAGTAGTCCTAGTGTGTGGTCAGTAATTTACTCCCTTTGTTTCAATTCATGTGGCACACTTTCCATGTAGTTTGTCCCAAAAAGTATGTCACCTTTCTATAGTTAGAAACAACTTAACTTGATTATCCTTTAACCATTAATGAAATGATTTATAGCCACAGAAATATTTGAGGTTTGTTTTAGACCGCAAGTTTCAAAAGTCAGTCTTTCTTTCTCCCCCCCCCCAACCCCCCACCCCACTCTCTCTCTAACCTGGCCAGGTTGAACTAGGCCTGGGCCGGGTTAAATTAAAGTTGGAAACTGGAGTTTGAGCTCAACTCAGTGTGTTCATTTTGGGCTTGAGTTCATATCTGGAGATAATCATCTTTGAGATTGTTCTTCAACTTGTCTGTGTCCTTTTTCTGATAACAATGCATTCCTAGTAAATCTTAGTTATTTGTCTATTGTGTCATTTAGAGTTTGAGGAATTGAAACTTTTACGTCAGGAATAACTTACCTTTTATTTATATGGAGGATAAGAAGGGCTGTAGCAAAAAATATACTTCTAAATTGCTTCATAGATCCAGACGGAAAGATTCAAACCTCCGTATAGCTTGACCAAACCTGTAGCCTTACCATTTGGCCACGCCCCATTTAGATTTCTATGCGATATTAATAAAGTGTATTGCTGGTTTTGTTTGTTTGTCAATTGTTGGGTATCGGATGTTTGTTTTCGTCGTTTGAGCTTTCCAGTGTCCAGCCCGTTAATTATTGAGAGACATAGACTGCTAGGTTTTCTTAGTTTTAGTAACTACAGGAGTTGAGATCATGTATTTAACGTGGGAGGAAGGTAGATGGATGGTCTCATACTCCCAGATGTTACAAACCTAAGTCGAGTAGAGCTTTGATCATGAACTTGTTGACTCTTTTACTATGTCCTAGTAATTGGGGTTTCATGAGCTTGCTATTTAAATAGTGAAAAGGATTATGTGGTCTGCAAAATGTGAGATGGCAACTTTAGAAGAAATTCCATTTCTTTAATGCATTCTGAAGGTAAAACCAACTTGAACAGTATTAATGGATAGGATTGAGGTTCGAAAAATTAGGATATTTGAGCTGCAGTTTATGTATTTAAGGAGAATTCTCTTAGATTAGGTTTTGAATTACGTACTCAGAGATGGTTTGATGCATTTGTTAGATCTCTGGGTTTTATAGGTCTCACTGCTTACCATGAGAGGAAGGGTGCTCTCGTTTCCCTGCCTATTTGCATGTGGGCTGATGGGAAATAATGATGGATTGATTTACTCATTTCTTTTCCTTGTTTTTATTATTTGTAACTGTGGTGTTCGGGCAAGCTTGCACGCGCCTCGACTAATTTCACGGGATGCCTACTACCTCCCACCATCAAAGGTGCTGGGTAACTCTTATCCACCAATCCACCAAGGCTTGGATAGATGGATAGTCTTATGTTTTTTGCCTCCACTTCGAAGATTGATTTATTTGTTTCAGCTCTATTCTTTGTGTCTAACAACTCATTGTTGTGTTTAACAGGTGGAGTGCGCTGTCTATCAATTCTCAATCTTTCTTTTGCTATAGTATTTGGTCTGCTTGCACTGTTTCTTGGTTCAACCCTTCTCACTTTAGGGAGCAGCTGCTCAGCACCCTTGTTTTGGTGCTACGAGGTTGCTTCATGGGGGCTGGTGATTCTATATGGCGGGACTGCTTTCTTTCTAAGAAGAAAAGCTGCTGTAATTCTTGATGAAGGTGACTTCAGCGGGCGCAATCTTGGAGTAGAAATGCTTGAAACAAATCCGATGGAGGTCACACCAGATGTGGAGAGACGTGTGAATGAAAGTTTCAAGGCATGGATGGGTCCTTCTTTCTTGTCCTCGGATGAGGAGGATGAATCTGACAACTACCAGGAAGTTCCAGCTGTATCTCGTACCAACTCTAGTCGGCTAAGACAATAATGAAGTTTCCTCCAGGTTCTCCACTTTCAACCTTGCTGTTGGATGCCTCGAGCACTGATGAAAATATTGTGGTGAGCCTGTTTTGTGCAAAGGTCTAACTTGTGATATCTAACCCAATCACTTGCATAGCAAAACTTTTGAACTGAACATGAGTGCTACAGCATCTCTTATTTTTGTTAGAGTTTTTTGTATAGTTAGCATGAGGGAACATTGATTTTCTTGGTGGTCGAAGGCTGGTAGAGTTGGAAAGAGAAATATGTAGGAACCTCTCAGAGTCTCAGTAATTGATTTGGAGTCAACTAATGCCACGATTCATAGTGTTCCTATGAACGTTGCTTAGTTGTTGATGCTGAATTTTGGAGAAGTTCCTTTAGTTGTCTTGTCCTCGTACCACTTGTTGAAATCTAGAACGAGCACAAATTAGTATATAGCGTCTATTTTTGGATGACATGCAAGACGGCTAAGTAGATGCAAAAAATTCCATGTTTTAGTAATTTTGCTAACGTGAAAATAAACATCCGTGACGAGCTATTCCAGAAAATATGTTGAGGCACTTCAAAGACTACTCTTCCATGTAGAACATAAAGTACACAGCCACTAAGAATGTCTTAGCGGGTAGCAATTTTTGAATGCCAAGTGTCTCAGGCTTGCATTTCTAATTCAAACGTGGTGACACTATTCGGACGAGTCACCATATTCCATCATTCAAATGGAAGCAACTCCATTTTTTAAACCCAAACTTGCAGACAAGAAGATATATGCCCAAACAAGCTCTAGTACTGGATTCTTACAATTCTTGACACTTGAATTTCAGATTCAGTAGTGAACGAAAGTGCATAACTTAAGTTTGAGTGGGTCTTTGCATTGATTTAATTTTAGTTTTTTTTTCTTTTTTTTTAGGAACCTTTTTGGTTTTGAAAGTACTTGTGTAATACAAAAATACATTAAAAAAAAAGAAGGTCAAACGCCAAAGGTTTGGGTTCTCAACTTTTAACTTTTAAACCATTTAAAAAAATTAAAAATTAAACAAGTACACAATCTTTCTTTACCTTAATTTCTTATAATCACTACCGTTTAAAAGAATTACAAAGATCCCTTATTTTTAATTTCTCTCCATCTTTTCGATACATGGATTATAATTAAACTTGTCTCTTCAAATTACAATGAACCGACCCTAATTTTCAGGCATCACTAATCTTTTCCTAATTAAATGCAAATTCAAACTTTATCCATTAAATTTCAATTTCAATCTTAATCTTTTCCCAATTAAATGCAAATTCAAACTCTACCCCATTAATTTCAATTTCAAGTCTCACTAAAACAATTGAAATTTTTCCCCTCTTCCATGTTCGACATTTTTTGTTCGTGAAAGGCTTTCTCAATGTATCAAATTGCCGATACATACGTAGTCTTTCCCATTATTTAGCATTGATATAACACAACCATCATCTAATAGGGAAAACATTCTTCAATCCGAAGTCATTCCACCAAGTGTAGATGTTGCTCAATCTGAAGATGCTCGCAAGCGCAAATTTGATTCTGATGAAGAGAGCTTCCACGAAAATAAAAAAAAATGCAATGAACCATTAATCGTCAAGAACTTACATTTGAGGAAAGATACGCAAAATGTTGGTTCAAGTTCCAAATCACTATTTGAAGAAGCACCTCCGAAAAGGGGCAAACAAATTGAACATGCTATAACCCGCCCTTCATTGCCAAAGGTTATTATTTTTCTTATGTATCTAATAGGTATTGTTATAATATGAATCATGTTTAAAACAAACGTGACACATAACCTTAATTTTGATGAACCACGACTTCCATTGTATCGAGTGTTACCTTGAACTTCATGATACAATATCAAACTTATCAGTTAATATATCAAATAAATTTGTATATGTATCATTTGGAGTGTGACTTTTTTTATGATTAATTGACTTTGGAGCAATGACACCGCTAACAAACAACAATGTGGATTCAACATTGTTCAGGATTCTTTCCCTCATGGGACATGTGTGCATATCATTGAATTCGTATTTTGAATATATATGTATTCTTCCTGCATGATGCCTTCATACTTCAAACAGGTATATGAATTCGTTCTTAACTGACTTGTGCATTTTATATAGGAATTTAGATACACAACATTTAGCATGTGTATGTATCTAGACGTCTGTCTTTATTCATCGACAGGTTTACCTCTCGACATCTTCAATGCATGTTCCTTTGTATGCCACGCTTTTGGATACACGAAATATCTACCCCATAAACGGCTTTAACATCCTCAACTGTTGTTATTTGGAGTGTGACTTCTTTTATGATTAATTAGCTTTGGAGCAATGACACCGCCAACAAATGACAATGTGGCTTCAACATTGTTCAAGATCCTTTTCCTGATGAGACATATGAGTACATCATTGAAAAATTATATTTTAAATATATTCGTGTTCTTCCTGCAAGATGCCTTCATACTCCAAACACAGTCATCTGAGAAACATTTTAATAAGTAGCTGCAACATTTATCAACAAAACTTAATCAATATATCACTAAATATATCAGTTAATCAAACTTCTCTTGAGATATTTATGTATAATATATCTTCTGAATGTCTTACAAATAATAATATATTAGTATCTAAGTAAATTGAAAGTATCTAAGTATCAAATAACTGTTGGTTATGATAAGTCATGATACATAAAATGTGGAAGATTTGAAATATATACGTATCATATTAAAATTTTCAAATTTTAATTATTCATGATACATTAATAGTTAAATATCTAAATATCACAACGTACAATACAACTATTAAATGTTTTACCATTTATGGTACATTACCAAAGTGGTGACTTGACAAAGATTATTTCAATTACCAACGGCACATTACAAACTAGCTAACTTGAAATATCTACATATCATATATTTTTAAAATTTCTAACTAATAATGATACTTTGACACCTAATTAATCTGACAATATCTACGTATTAGATTACTGTTAAATGTCTAGTCATTAATTATACACATGTATATGAGTATTTTGAAATATATATGTATCAGGTAACACCACATTAGTAACTAGGTGACTAGAATTATCTACGTATAAAAAATATAAATCATGCATGATGCATATAATTTGATACCTTTTGTTGTCCGATCTTTTCACCCTGAAAGTGAAATTCTTTTTAATCTTATATCTACCCATCAACGCTAATAACATTGCTTTATCCTTATATATTTGGTTTTTTCTTAATCTCAACATATTTTGAAGCAGTGATCACATTAGATGTGTCGAATTCAGATGCACAACACGAAAGATCGTTTTCTGGATCCACCAAGCCAATAACATTAGCCTCCTTTTCAGGAACTTCAGCACATATATTCGAACCAGACAATGCATCAAAAGACTGTAACTCATCAATATCTAAATAAAAAATATCTATACACAAGGGACACAATCCAAGCGCAGACTCCTTTTTCTTCACTTCAACATAGAGCTTTATGCCCACATCGTTGCAAATTGTAATTGGAGTGAAATAACCTTCTACAATGTACCGAATAATTAATTTCTTTCTCTGTTCTTCGATCCCTAATTTAGCGGCAATGACTGCTTTGAGATTAATAAAAGAAACATTTTCTCCAACGACAATCTATTACTTTTATATCTTTTGTGATCAACCTCAGATCTCCAAATTTCAGAATGTTGTAGCAAAATTGATACATGCATATTGTATATTCAGTGATTTTTTGATACTGGAATTCAACAACACGTAGTTTTGCACGTATTAATTTTTAAAATTTGAAAATATAATTTGGTTACGTATACATAGGCACTAAACAAATTTCCTCAACGTTATAGCTAATTTTATGGTGATTAAATTTAACCTATAGTAAATTCCTTTTTTTAGCGTAATAGCTTTTAATGCGTCCAAGACTTTTGCTACATATCATTAGAGTATAAACCCATGTAACTATGGTGCTCCACAAATAAAGGAATTTAATAAATTTTGGAAAAGTCCGTTCTGCGTATGGGTTTTGAGATGAGGGTTCCCAGGAAACAGCCTCTCTACTTCGGTAGTGGTAAGGTCTGCGTACATTCTACCCTCCCCAGACCCCACTTGTGGGATTCCACTGGGTATGTTGTTGTTGTTGTAATAAATTTTGGAAAGAGTTGGTATATGTTGAGATTATCTATAAACAGTATGAGATTAGTATAATTTATACTTTAAAAAAAGATAATCCAAACACGGCCTGAGTCCTTTGAAAGTTTCCTATTCAAGCTTTGCTCTTTGAAAATTGAAAAAATATTAATGGCAGAATTGAGAACGACACAGAAATAATAATAGAATATCTGCTTGAATTTAATTTTTTATACGAAGTTGAAATTTTCAGAACACATTATCGAAGGAGAGCATTGAAGTAACTGATAAAGTTATTGTCATGTGATCAGAAGGTTACTGATTGAGTTCAAGCCTTGAAAGCAACCTCTTATAGAAACAAGCCTCGAAAATAATTTCTTACAAAAATGCAAAATAAGACTATACAATAAACCTTTATAATTGAGCCTTTTCTCAAATTCTACGCATAGATATTAGAAATTTTAATGTACCACACTTGCGCATGTAATTTGTTAGATCAAAATGTGGAGTAATATCTTTTAAAATGGTGGCTGATGTTTGACAATAGGTAATTAGATGACTCTTTGCTAAATTTCTCCCCAAAACGCAGGCTGCAGATATTTGTAAAAAGCCCAATAAGCCCATGTTCCCCACTTCTTTCCTAGGTCAAGAACACCCAAAACCTCTTCTGCTACCACCCCTTCTTCATCACTGTAAATCAGTTCCGCCGTAAGCCCTAGATTTTCGATTTTCAGAGTTGAAGCTCAACAATGGCAACGTCCTACGAATACGAAGAGGGAGGGTACCCACAGCAAACTGATGCAGCCGGGTACGACCCCAATTTCGTGCCAGATTCCGTGAAATCATTCGTGGTTCATCTGTATAGGCACATAAGAGAGAAGAATGTTTACGAGATTCACCAGATGTATGAGTCCTCTTTTCAGACATTGAGTGAGCGGATGTTTAAGGAAACTCCTTGGCCTTCTGTTGACGCTGTTGCGCCTTACATTGATAATGACCATGTCTTCTGCTTGCTTTACCGTGAGATGTGGTTCCGTCACTTGTATGCTAGGCTTTCTCCTACTCTTAGACAGAGGATTGATTCTTGGGATAATTACTGCAGCCTTTTCCAGGTTTTTTTCCTTAGTTAAATACGTCGCCTTTTTATTTTTGATGTGTTGTTTTGTGTTATCCAATGAGCTCAGCAAAACTACTAGGCTTCAATTTCAAACTAATTGGGGTCCGTTCAATGAATCTCAATATCCATATCCATTGTGTTTGATTCGCCCCTCTAATTCCAATTCTCCGTAATTAGGATTTTTTTAACCCTAGATGTTTTCTTAGATTTTACTTGCAATGTGTATCTATATAGACTAAAAAGATTCCTAGCAAGTCTATAATGTAGGCCTGATATTGTAATGAATTGCAAATAGTATATTTGTATTTGGAGTGCAGACATGTTTGTACTTATATTGGTGATTAAATTATTTTTATTGACAATGAATCAATTTGCTAGCCTGAGATAGTTTGTTATAAGTAGTTCTTTTCTAGAATATGTATAGCTATTGTAAGCTTATAAATATGTTACCATTTGAAAGATGCCTAAGGACATTGTATTTGACCTAAGCTATGTAAATCATGCACATTCTCCGAGGATCATTGATTATTCACTCTCTTGCTATTACCCACATGGAGCACAGCAACCAAGATGCATATTATCATATAGAAAGAGGCAAAGCATATAGAAAAAACAACCTAAACAGTGTGAGAGGATGACATAAGTTCCCGTACGACTAGACCTGTGATTACTTTGCCTCTAAACCGTACTCCATAAGCTTAAAGGAATCATTTTTTTAATCAAAATTGCTGATATTCAGAACAGATTGTTTGTTGCTATAGTAGCTGTTGCTTCTTGGGATTCTTAACTTGCATCTACGAGCGTATTATATTAAAAATTTCTTTGCATATGTATAAACTCTCTTTTTTGGGAAGCCATTTTAGGTTAATAGCATCTATTTGTTAAATGGTTAAGTTGGGGCAGTACTATGTGGTCTCGCAGGATGAGTGTATTTTATTTATTTAAGAATACACTCTATTTACTGTATAGATTTTGGTGGTTAGTATGTTCAGCTTGACAGTGTGGAACAATGGCTGTGCATTTATTGGTCTTGTTAAATAAATCTAGAGTTTAACATGTAGACTGTGCATTGCTGTAGGTGGTGCTGCATGGTGTGGTTAACATGCAATTGCCAAACCAGTGGTTGTGGGACATGGTAGATGAGTTTGTTTACCAATTCCAGGCATTCTGTCAATACCGTGCAAAGATGAAGAGCAAAACTGCGGAGGAGATTGCATTGCTGAAGCAATACGACCAGGTATAGCTGACAGATTACCATGCCTTTTCTTCTTCCCATAGGTTCAGCATATTAATATTGTCCAAGTTATAACACTATCGGAAATATACTTTTGAAATTTGTTCAGTTCTCTATTTTATTTTTAAGGATCTTATAAATCTTTTTTTCTTGTTTTTTTCATTATTTTTTGTGTAGTTACTCTATTAACTTTGGTGATAACTTGGTTTTAGATAAAACTAGAATAAATGTTTGAAAATATTACAACATTGACTGTGTGGTGATCTGCATTCACTTGAATTATATTGGTGACATGTATTATGAGTATTTGCATCTTTTATTGTGCAGTAACTGCAGCTTTGTATGTTGTTTTTTTTTTAACTGTATATCCTGTAACTTTGTTCTCTTGCACCCATGGTGTGGCCTAGTAGTCAATGAAGTTGTTGAGAGTCCTGAGGTCTCAGGTTCAAATCCCAGCGGAACAAAAAACACTTGGTGATTCTTCCCACCTGTCCTAGCCTTGATGAAAGAGTTATTTGGGAGGTGGCAAGTATCCTGTGAAATTAGTCGAGGTGCAAGGAAGTTGGCCCAAACACCACCACGGAAAGGGAAGGGAACACAAAGAGTGACTAGTAATGAATAGCACATGGTAATGCTACAACTATCACATATAGGACATATAACCGGAACACAGAAAAAGAAAACACGTCCTCCACGTAACCCATGCATCCGCCTAACCCTGCCAATTAGCCTACTACTCTAATTCGCAACCTCCACTTCTTCCTATCTAGGGTCATGTCCTCTGTGAGATCAAGCTCCGCCATATCGTGTCTAATCACCATATTCAATAAACAAAACCTCCATTGTTTTGCGCCATCTTTTATCTGGTTGACACTTTATTATCCAGGGCATTGATGTGTTATGTTTGAGTAACAGTTTCCTTTTAGCTTTAATTAAGGTGATATATTTATGTGGTTGAGTAAGAATTGCTTGTAGCTTGTATCGAAGGTCATACATCGACTTATTGTGTCCATGCATGAACGGCAAGGCTATATTGGCCTGAATGATGGAGGAAGTTATGGTATTGATGGATAATTAGTCATTACAATGCAAAGTGACCATTAGGTGAAGAGATTGGATTGGCTATCAAAGCCTGACTTGGACATCTAAGACATTTTTTTCCCAATAGATTTCTTTATTATGATTTCATAAACCATTTATGATCTTCTGTCTGAAAAATCTCTCTGATAATGATATTTATTAGGCTTGGAATGTCTACGGTGTCCTCAACTTTTTACAAGCCCTTGTGGAGAAATCTACGATAATCCAAATCTTGGAGAGGGAAAAGGAAGGTCTTGAAGAGTTTACTGCTACTGATGGATATGACTACAGTGGTGGAAGTAATGTCTTGAAGGTTTTGGGCTATTTCAGCATGATAGGCTTGCTCAGAGTTCATTGTTTGTTAGGTGATTATCATACTGGCCTGAAGTGCTTACGCCCAATCGACATAACTCAACAGGGTGTTTACACCAGTGTTATTGGGAGCCACATAACCACGATATATCACTATGGTTTTGCTAATCTTATGTTGAGGAGGTATGTTTGTAATAATTCTGTTCCAACTCCTGCATTTCTGTCACATGTACTGCAGTCTGTGTGAGCGTTTTAGTTAAGAAATTACTAACACGATATCTTAAAATCTGCATTCCTTTCATATTCGCACAAAGTCACTGGTCTGTAATGTTATAATCAAATTAAAGGAACTAGCTGAATATTCGAAGAATGATTGTTGTCTTTTGTGATTGGGAGCTGAAGCAAATGTACAGCAGAGGCAAATGACATTGGTGATATAGTTTGCAACTTCACTAGCTGTCTGATTTTAGAAAGTAGTATGCACTTCTCTTTTAACTTAAGGGTTAGGTAATGTTATTCTATAGAGTTGGAGAATATATTGGCACTATTGCTAATACTTAAGCACTCAATCTTTGTTGAGATAAGATATTGTTTAAATTTACAATCAATTCGTCACAACAGTAGAAGTTGGATGATCTTTTAGTTTTCTTGATCAGATGATTAGATTTCATTCTTTGGGGTGGGGGGATCTTCAATCAACAAGGTGCCACTTGACCAATCTCCAGTTGCTTAAAGTGCTAGTTGTATTTAGTTTGGCTTTAGCATAGTAGTTCTGTTTCCTCTAATCTGGAAAATGGATTCACCATCTTACAGGTATGTAGAGGCTATCCATGAGTTCAACAAAATCCTTCTATATATTTATAAGACAAAGCAGTATCACCATAAGTCACCCCAGTATGAGCAGATACTGAAGAAAAATGAGCAGATGTATGCCCTGTTGGCTATATCTTTGTCACTGTGCCCTCAAGTTAAACTTGTTGAAGAAACTGTGAATTCTCAATTAAGGGAGAAGTATGGTGAGAAGATGGCGAGAATGCAGAGATATGATGAAGAGGTTCTTGCACTCTATGATGAGCTCTTTTCATATGCATGCCCCAAGTTCATTACTCCCTCTGCTCCAAGTTTTGAGGAGCCTCTTGTAAATTACAACCAGGTACCTATTTCAACTGGACTTGATTTCTGGGGCTTTTTATCCCACTGGCATGCTTAGCTTAAAGATACAGGGATACAGGGATACAGTAGAGATACAGATTGTTCTCCTCAATCCTCGATGCAAATGTTCATTTATTGCTATAAGTGTTTTACTTTGATACCATCCAATTTGTTCCTCCAATCCGCAATGTCAAGTATCCTTGTTATTTCATGTTTACTATTGCTTTGTGTTTCTCATATCTTGACTGCACATTTGAACTACCACAGATGGTGGCTTTGTATGCTCTGAGCATGTCACATATTTTCTCCAGCTTCTACTCAGCTATGTCATTGCTATTAAATTATGTTGTCTTCTTCAGGATGCCTATAGGCTACAGTTGAAGCTGTTTCTGTATGAAGTGAAACAGCAACAATTGTTGGCTGGTGTTAGGTCCTTTTTGAAAGTGTATTCAACAATCTCACTGGGGAAGCTTGCAAATTACATGGATGTGGATGAACCTGCTTTAAGGTCTCAAACATCTTATGCATTTAGTGGTTTGTTATTGTGCAAATTCTCGGCTGTGATCTATGTTTTTGTGGGCTTATGTACTGTATTAAATGTTACCCAGGACGGTCTTGATGACATACAAGCACAAAACACATGCTGTCGATTCTGATGGCAAGATAATTTCCAATGCTGATGTGGACTTCTACATTGATGAAGTAAGAAATATATTACTTCCTCCGTCCCATTTTATATGACATCTTTTCCTTTTTGGTCCGTCCCAAAAAGAATGTCACCTTACTCAAATTGGGAACAATTTACCTTTAAAATTCCCTTTTTACCCGTACTAAAATGATTCTCACCCACACAAATATTCAAGAATGATTTTAGACCACAGGTTTCAAAAGTATTCCTTTTTTTTCTTGAACACTGTGCCAAGTCAAAGGGTGCCACATAAAATGGGATGGAGGGAGTATGTTAAAATCTTGTTATTTTATTCATTTAACCTTTTCTCCACTGGGTGGCTGACAACATTATTTATTTAACATAATCTAGGTAATGTTCCTGGGGTTTTATGTCTATTAATCTTGCTAGATTTCAAAATAATGCCTTTTGAGTAGTTTGGGAATAATCAACAGTAAACTGTTTTTCGGCATCTACCTTTGTCGTCGTTCTCAAGAGATGCAAGTACTGTGGGCATCTCTTATTGATTATTTACTTTTGGTGTCATTTATCTTTTGGAATATTCTTTCCTGTAGCCTTCAGCACAAAATAATTTATGGTGATAAATACATGTAGAATTGAATATTGCCTGATATTTGTTTGCTATTTGTTCTCACCCGAGGGAGTAAATACGTTTATACATTCTGACAAAGTGTTTCTCAATGTCTTTTATTCCAGGACATGATTCGCGTAGTTGAATCTAAGTCCGCCAAGAAGTATGGTGATTACTTTTTGCGTCAGATTGTTAAGGTAATTCCTATATAAGCATTTTCAGCCATGGTTACTTTTCATTCATTTAGTCTCGTAACATACTCATGCAACGTGTATATTCTCTGTTCATGTTTTTTTCCAGCTTGAAGGGATCATGACTGATATTGACAGGATAAACCTGGACTAAGCTGTCTTCCAATGTTCTAAGTATTAGTAGTGCTTAAGCCTTTTCGAGCTTTCATTTTTATGTTGAGGAAAATGCAGAAAGTTGAAAGAGAGTATGGTTTTTTGTTTTTTTTCCATGGAAACTTGGATTTTCCATTACATTGTTGCTTATTGGTGCATGTTTCCTCATGTAAGTTGCTTAGTTGGCAGGCTCTATAAATCATTGTTTATAAATTATAGGTAATTAGTTCTTTGTTGTGACTGAGTTTTTAGACTTCAATGAAGCTCTTAAAAGGTTTCTACTTATTGTTTAAGTCTTTGCTGGTTCTCCCCAAGGTCCATTTTGAATACTATTTCGTCAAGTTTAATTATTTGCATGCTGTGTTAATTTTTTTTTTTGGGGGATATTAATGCAACAAGAGTATTTTCTGCTTATGGGGTTTGATATTTTTGAGACGAGGGTCTTTTGGAAACTTTTCTATTTTTATGAGGTAGTGGTAAAATTTGTGTATATTTTATCCTCGGGGTTGTTGATAATCAGTGTTACGTAACTTTGTTGATTAGTGACCATAAAAACAATTTTTGTTTTCTCTCTGTAATCTATTAATACAAGGTTGGATTTCGTTAAAAAGTTCAAAACAAGAGAACATTATGATCTAAAAGAAGATTATCAAGTGCTTTTCCGTACTGGAAAGCATTTTAATTTTTAATTTTCTAATACCTGTCTGTCTGTCATTCAGATACGGATGACAACCTGTTACACTTGTTTGATGGTTATTATGGATTATTTCGTAATGTAATATATTGCATTGTTTCAATGAATATAATATTTGAATAGATTGTATTGTTTTCTGCTGTAATTTGAATGATAGACTTATAAGAAATTATAAGCTATGTTTTAGATACTATAAAAAGATGAGATAAATGATAAAATTAAACTATTAAATATAGTAAAAAATAAGAAGATATTAAAGTAGCGATATGACCATACCAAATCGGTCTTCACATAAAATAGATATTTTAGTTATTATCTAACTATGAATTTTAATAATATGATACAATGAAAATTTAAATAATAATTAAAATGAATATTATATTTAAACTAACAATACAATATAATAGGTAACAACTATATATATATATCGAGCTAGAAATTGTTGAAATCAATAATTATCTATTGTAATTTCTACGGTCAAAGTGGAACCTTCTAAAGCATTTTATAATATCACGCTCATTCTTAATCATCACATTGTGCATTGTAACAATTGCTACTTTGTTGAATATCTAATATTTTTGATTATTTTGAAGCACATTATTATTTGCCTAATTATTTACATGTTGAATTTTTATTTTTTATGTTAACTATAATTATATCTAATTATAGTTTATAGTAGAATTAACATAAATTTAATTTTAAAAAAAGTCATATAAAAGCTATTTTCTATATTTAAAATTAAAATTAAAAAAATATTACATAAAAATTACTAAATATACAAGATACTTGATTAAAACATACAATTTATATAATGTTTAATTAAATATTTTGTATAATAAAATAATATTAAAATATTCAATAAAGTGAATTATCGTGGTGAATAATGTTTTCAAATTTGATGTAACACTATTTACACAATAAAATGATATAGAATTTGATGTTAGATTGGAGCTTCAAAATATCAACTTTTGCATCAAAACAGAATTTGGTGTAAAATTTAGTATTTGGATTAGAAATAGTCTGATAGCATAAAATTGGGCGGGTACAGTTGAAATCAACAAGAGATTAAGGGTGTGTTTGTTATGGAGGAATATAATTTTTATTTATTTCATTGTTAGCAAAATAGTAATTTTTTTAAATGACAGTAGTGAAGGGATTAGGTAAAACAAGTTTCATATTGGGCATTTTAAATTTATTGTTTCCTTCCACTCTCCTATTGCGAGAGGTGAAATTAGAATTTCAACTTTATGGTTCTGAACTTTATAATGAAAATATTAAGTGATAATAATTTTATTCTACATTTAATATTTATACATATTTGATGAATTTACTTATATATATATAAACCGTTTGAACAGAATTTACAAAGTTCAGTTGAACCTGTAACTGTGCTACTAGCTCTATTTCTGCCTTCAAACTTTACCTATAGACTATATTTGACCCAAACTCGTCCATCTCATTTTACCCTGTATTGTTTGAAAAATTACATGAATTGGTAAATACTATTATTGCATTATTTAATACTGATATAATACCTAATTATGATTTTGTTGACCCACTAATTTGATTTGTATTAGAATAAAAAAATATAAATCTTTTGACAAATATTTGATCATACAATTTTTTTTTATATCTCCCCTTTTTGTTTAATCTTCTTGTTACTAAAATATCTCAATCATGTCAATTTTCAATTTCGAAGGATCTCTTTCTTTTTCCTAATCGTGTTTCTCCTTTCTAATCAAGTATCTCAATTTTAGATAATCACCCAAACGTGTTTCAATAGTCTTTGTTTTTTCAAAAGAATAAAAAATAAAAAAAATAAAATAGGATTGTATATGTTTACATTTTTCATCATAAATTCATAAAATTTCATCTTCAATCTTTGATTTTTACGATTAATACAACAGTTATTTTTAATCATGTATGATCAAATTCTATGACCGAGAATCACTCGACGTATTTAATTGAAAGACAAAATTGTTCACGATGCTCCATTTTTTGGGGGGACAAGATTTGATAAATATTGTAGGATCAATTGTCAATTCTAAAAATGTTGCTAATGAACATCAGGTCTAAACACAAAGGCGGTCCCATGAAAATGTAATAAATTATTAATCAAGCAATCAAAGACATCAAATCAATTGAAGTGGAAAACAAATATGATGTTAATTTTAGGTCTAAATAAAAAAGGAAGGTAACTGAAATTTCTTCTAATGACAATGACTTCAATAATGATGATATTATTTCTCATGTAATTGATCAAAACGAATTAGAAGAATCTTAGGCATTTTATATAAATTCAATTTGTATAAATACTAATTATATATATTAATTTATTTGCATATTTTATTTTTTTCATATATTATTGCCAACAATTCGTTATACAAATTTATATGATTCATTTTTCTTTCTAGCATGTCTGAAAAAAAGATATATTTATACATTTAGTGACAATTTAATTTATAATGTTTATTTTATTTTTAATAAAATGATTTACAATCACATGAATATTTATCACTTATTTTAAATTACAAATCTTAATTTTTTTTTAAACACTATATGGAATCAAACTAACTCATATAAAATGAAATGGGTAAATACTTACTACTTATTTTCATGGAAAGGAAAAGGAAATCAAAGTAAAGAAAGATGGAGACAGTTGACAATGTTGTTTTTCAACTCACTCTCTTTCCTAATTTTTCCTAAAACGTGTGTTGTGTTTTAGATAAAAGCTCTCCTTTATTAATATTATAGAGAAGGGACTAATATATTCTTCAACTATATGAAATGGGTCAAATATATTTTTTATTAATTTTTTGGGCCAAATATACCTCTAACGTTAATAAATAGCTTAAATTTGCCCTTTAAGTTGACGACCCATAATTTTTTTTATCATTAATGACGTGATAGTTTTCTATTGGCTGTTCGAACTTTTATATAATTTCAAAAATGAAAAAGGGTCAAATATACTCTTTAACTTTATGAAATGGTCCAAACATACCCTCCGTCTACCTTTTCGGTCAAATATGCCCCTCACGTTAATGAAATGCCCCAAAAAATGTATTAAGTAAAATAAATATTATAAAATATGTATTCATTAAAATAAATACTTTGAGTTAAAATGATACTTATTTTTAGTTAAAATGTATGCGTTATTTACGAGTGAATTTGAAATGGGGCGAACTTTTTTTTATTAATTAGAATAAATATTTTGAATTAAAATAATATTATAAACGATGACCTCCAAATATCGCTCAACTTAAACGATGTGATGAAATCAGTCTAGAGGTAAGCGTAACAAATCCTTATTAAGTAATAGGTTTTTAAGGGGGACAACTTACGGGCTAGAAAATGTATTAATTTTAAGTATTAAATTTTTATAATATTTATTTTAACTGATAATATTTATTTTAATTAATAAAATAAATCCGCCCAATTCCAAACCCACCCGTAAATAACCCATACATTTTAACTCAAAATAAGTATCGTTTTAACTCAAAATATTTATTTTAATTAATAAAATAAATCCGCCCAATTCCAAACCCACCCGTAAATAACCCATACATTTTAACTCAAAATAAGTATCGTTTTAACTCAAAATATTTATTTTAATTAATCCATTTTTTTATAATATTTATTTTAACTCAAAATATTTATTTCATTAATAAAAAACCCCGTCCCATTCCAAATCCAAATAATTATTTTAATTAATATATTTTTGGGGCATTTTATTTACGTGAGGGGCATATTTGGCCAAAAAGGTAGACAGAGGGTATATTTGGACCATTTTATATAGTTAAAGGGTATATTTGACCCTTTTCCACTTTTGAAATTATATGAAAATTCGAGCAGCCAATAGAAAACTGCCACATCATTAATGATAAAAAAAATTATGGGTTATGGGTGGGTTAGGAATTAGGGCGGATTTTTTTTAAAAAAATTAAATTTGTTAAAATTTTAATTTAACCAATAGAAAAGTGGCACATTATTAATTAAAAAATTAATTATGTCTCCATTAAGTTGAAGGACAAATCTGAGCCATTTTACTAAATCAGGGGTGTATTTGACCCAAAAGGTTAACTGAGGGTATATTTGACCTTTTTCATATACTTGAAGGATAAATTTGACATTTTCTCTGTTAATATTATAACAGGGACCATATATAAAAGAATTCTTTCCAACCATTAATATTGGAAAAATAACGTAACTATACAAACATATGATATATATTTATATTATATAACTATGGTTTGAAAAAATTACAATTTATAGCTATAATTAGGATTTTATTGCTATAGTTAGAGTTTTGTTGCTATTCTCTCTCGCCTCGCTCCTTTCTCTCTCTGCAGTAGCTTGCAAAATATACAATTACATATGTATACCAACTATATATACGATTATTTTGATAGATATACATAGTCAATTCGACAAATATACATATACAATTCGCCTCTCTCCTCCCTCTCTCGATCTCGCTCGCCTCTCTTCTTCCCCTCCCAATCTCGCTTGCTAGATATACAAATATATATGTATATTAATAACATATATATAATTATTTGATAGATATACAAATACAAGCTTATCGCTCATCTCTCTCCTCCCCTCCGGGTCACATACCTGAGATTATACTGTGAATTCTATAAAATATAGCTATTTGAGCATATTAAATTTTAAACCTAAGCTATTTATGAAAATTCCCGTTGATATACTCCAATACATCTAATAAGTAGTGAAATTAATTATTACTTCATATTTCCATAGTCAAACGTGGGAAATCAACCACATATTAAAGTTCATACATCTAATAATTAGTGAAATTAATTATTACTCCATATTTCCATGTTCAAACATGGGAAATCAACTACATATTAAAGTTCCATTTTAATCTTATTCTTAAGATAAATGTGTCATTTTTATCAATGTCAATTATATTTATTTTGTGTATTATAGAAAAAAAAATATAAACGGCTTAGATATAATTTTTTAGCTAATGTGAAAATTTGATTTAATTTTTTAATAATCGTTATTAAAATAAAATTCATGCAGAAGTACGTTTGACCATTCTTACAAAGTTCAAGGATAAAATTAAAATGTAACACTTTTTTATTTTACCATTAAATTTAGGAAATTACATTACTTATTATATGTTCATTTGATAACTTGCGAACCAACTTATATTTGTTATTAATATGATCTCTAATTAAGTAATTTTAAATTATTGTGTTTAAATAAATTTAAACTAAGTATTTGAATATTTTTTGAAATACAATTTAAAAATAGCCACTAAAAAAAGTCAAAACTCAAAATGCTTTAAAAGTATTGATCTTAATTAATTACAACTGGATATTTTTTTACTCTGACTCAGTTAATGATATGTCCTTTGTATTTTATAAAAATAATTATGAAAATCCTACAATTACATCCTCCAATAATGTTATTCCTATTTTTTCTAAAAATATCTATACCTAATAGAATGGTGGTCCTAATCAAATGAAGTAAAAAATATTTATTGAAATATAATACTTTAATTTTGAATAATTTATTGTGGTTACAATAAGCCATTCGTACAATAAGACATCCTTTTATTGATTCAAATACATCTCAATGTTCAAGTAACAACAACATACCAAGTGGAATCCCACAAGTGGTCTGGGACCATCTCAATGTTCAAGTAATTAAAAAATTCATATTCATGATTTTTCCTTGCCAACTTTTTTCCTCGCATACCTTTATTTTCTTGAAAAATAAAATTACTATGAAATTGAGCTAATATTTTTGATGATTGGTCAATTCTTATTTAAATGTATTTTTTATTTTTATAATTTGAAAAAAAAATTAATGTAGATGAAAATTGAAAAAACTGAAAAGTTGGATAGTGAAACAAAAGAAAAATGCATAAATTTTATCAATCATCATCAAATTTTTAATTTATTACACATAAAATTATTTTCTTATTTTTTAAAAATTATATGAAATGTCACTTCAATTTAAAATTTATTATGTAATTTTTTAAAATCTTTTATCAAATAAAAGTATTCTATTTTTAATGTTTATCACATTAAAAATATTTTTATTTATTTTTAAAATGTGTTTATCAAATTTACACTATTAATGAGCATGTTGATAAGGAAAAAGATAGCCACATCATATTTTCTTCAGTATTATTTATAATGCTTAAAATTACATAAAAAAACAAATTAATAAAAGCAAATATGATGTTGTATACACCAATAAATTTTTTACTATAAAATAAAATATTAAGAATTCTCCTAAAAAATTATTCCGAATATATTTTCTTCTTATTACTTTGTTACATAAAAGTTATCTAGCTTTAAATTTACTCAAAAAAATAAATTATATTTTTATTACGTAAACGTGATCTATTTTTTAAATTTCTTTTATCCCATAAAAAATATATTTTCTACATGTGTTTATGAAACTTACCATATAAATGAGCATATTAATAAGAAAGAAGTCACATCAATTTTTTAAAGATTAATCATAATGCGTAAAAATTATATAAAAAAATTAAATTAAAGAAAACAAATATAATATTGTATACACCAACGGTATTTATGTTGCGAAACAAAATATTAAGAGATGTTACAAAATTATTCTAAATGTACTCTATGCACAATATTTTACTTGACCTATAAATTAAAAATAAATTTTTTAATTTATTCATCAATTTTTACAAATCAAAGCAATTTTATCGGTACTTATTTTTCATTCTACCTTCCCAAGAGAGAAAATTTTAAGTATCTTGGGTCCATCATCCAGAGTAGTGACGATATCGACGATGATGTCACACACCGTATTGAGGCAGCATGGACAAAATGGAGGCTTGCCTCTGGAGTATTGTGTGATATGAAGATATCACCTAAACTCAAGGGTAAGTTTTACAGGATGGTGGTTAGACCGTCCTTGCTGTATGGATGGAGTGTTGGCTAATGAAAAACTCACATGTTTAGAAGATGCAGGTGGCAGAGATGAGGATGTTGAGATGGATGTGTGGACATACGAAGAGGGATAGAATTAAGAATAAGACCACTCGGGAGAAGCTAGAGGTAACTCCTATGGCAGACAAGATGAGGGAAACGAGACTGCGATGGTTTGGACATGTGCAGAGGAGAAGTACTGATGCTTCTGTTAGGAGATGTGAGAGACAAGATTTAGGAGTTAGTGGAGGGGTAGAGGTAGACCGAAGAGGTATTGGGGGGAGGTGATCAGGCAAGATATGATGAAACTTGATCTCATCAAGGACATGACCTTAGATAAGAAGGAGTGGAGGTCGCGAATTAGAGTAATACG